>RJWT010019325.1:0-18463 GCA_004365215.1 Cuniculus paca
GAAACCCTGTCTCAATCAAACAAACAAACATTCCCAAAACAAAGACAGGCAGCTCAGTCACTTGCCATTGGGGGAAAAACTAGACACAGGCAGCTATGCCAGAACGCTTGCCTTTTGCTCTGCTTCCCCCACTTTCATGCTGGAGATGCCTGTCTCCATCCTTGGCTTTCTACAACTCATCCCTATAAAACAGCAACAGTCAGTGATTTAAAAAAAAGTTTTAGAAATCTCATTAATGGGTCTTACGGGTGAAACCTCAGTATTTTATCAGTCCAAATTTTTAAAGACTAGAATGTAAAAGCAGTGTGGAAAACTTTGAGACTGAATAGGAATATTCCAAATTTTAAACTTACCTCTTACTTTTCTTGTAATTCTCCAGGTGCTGGGACTGCACACGTTTGCATCTTTCTAACTCACACTGCCCACACAAATCCTCCAGATGAAGCAAGTGATTTTCTACCTCCTCGAAACTGGCTTCTAAATGAGCTAAAAGCACATAAGACAAAAAGAAGAAACACATGTTAAGAGTCAGAATTCCTATCATGAAGAAAAGCTCAAAAAGGCAAAACTTTAAACTGTTGAGATTGTTTTGCATTTGCTTAATAATCCTTATTAAACTTTCCTGAAGCAACATTAAAGGACATTTCAAAACTGTTTTTTTTGTGTATTTCAACTATTTTCAAGACATACATGTAATTTTCCAGAATACTTTAAATACTTTATTAACCAGGATGATGAAGAAATAAACTATCTTGATTAATCTTGTATATATCTTAATGATCCTGTACATCACATGTGAATAAACAATTTTCACATCCTGAGAATACAGGAAAATATAATTAACACAAATTATACCAACATAATTTAGTATTTATGACTTCAAGTACTTCGGCATTTGTCTTGCCTCTGGCATACTGCAGACATAAATCTCTCAAGCACAAGAGCTATGTACAAATACTTGGGAGGCCCAGCTGCCAGGTTCATCAGTGGATGGGCAGTGCCTCAGCGCTGTCTGCTGGGTGACTCATCTTTCATTACACTACCCTGTCCCACACTACGGAGCTCTACAGCTTTACTGAACATGAAGATTATCTGGTTGAATCCTTCACTGAAAAGATGCAAGACCAAAGCCTGGAGAAACTAATTCAGCACCTCACCCAAAGCCACACAGCCAAGACACAGCTAGGGAAGGGCAGCTGGAATCCAAACCAACTTGCTTCCCTTATTATGATTTCTAGTCAACTGGATGCTAAGTGAACTGACGTCACAGGTGTAGGGGCAAGGACCACAACAGCAAAGTTTAGAGGTCAAAGATTTTAGATCTTGAATGGCCTCATGACTATGTACAGCTAGTCACTGGGACACAGGTGAGATGACAGGCCTGGTGTTCATGGAGCCTATGGTAGAGGGAAGCAAATGCCAGGGGCAACATAGCTGGAGAGTGCAGGGCAGGAGCTCACAGGAATGGCATCTAACATTCAGGGTGAGCTCGGCAGGGACAGCTCCCAAGCTGGGAAGTGACGGTGAGTCCCTCACCATTAGAGGATCTTAACTTTAAGAAGCCCAGAGATAAGTTACAGGTATGAGTTTGTTGGGGAAAAAATGAAAATATTATTGTTATTTTGATTTATTAGACCCAGAGTTTGTTTGCAATATGATCACTACTGGTCAACAAAATTTGTATTGTATTGTATTGTATTGTATTGTACTGTATTGTACTGTATTGTATTGTACTGTATTGTACTGTATTGTATTGTACTGTATTGTACTGTATTGTATTGGTAGGGGGTTTAAGACAAGGTCTCATTATGTAGCCCAGGCTGGCCTCTAACTTGTAGTAATCCTCCTACCTCAGCCTCTGGAGTGCTGGGATTGCAGGCATGCGCTACCATACCCAGCACGGAGCAACAAGATTTTTGGTTTTAAATGACATTTATAAAATCTCATCTATGAAGAAAACCGGAAATAACCTTTGTAGACCAAAGACAAGTTGGTTGTGCAGCCCTCTAGTCTGGGGCTCGCCTACATACAGCAGCTACAACATGATTCCTTCCTTTACATACTATATTTTCACAGGACTTCCTAAAGCAGCTCTTGCAGCATCTAGGTTAAGGGCAAAATCCTCAACTTTCACCCTGCAATGCTAGGATAATAAGATGCAAACTCTGCCTGTTTTTAGTTCATCTTTCTCTGGTCTAGAAATACATATTGTAATATCCTAAATTTTGACTCTACTAAATATCTGGGCTTACAAAAACTCCCTCTTCTATTTGGTAGGACCAAAGGCATAAACACATGAATTTTGGAGCATAAGAAATTTTTACTGAATAATGAAAATGAGATGACAAGTAGTTTAGCAATTCTTTTTAAAGACATTTCGGGTGCTCACTTTTATCATATCAATGTATCACTGCAAAACACTGGGATGTCTGGAAAAGGCTCATAATAACACAGCTCATGCTGGTTTTGAATCTGACATTGAGGCCACATAAAAAAGCTAATACATGAGATTATGGAATGTCTAAATAAAACACCATGTAAAAACCTGAATTTTAATCAATGAAAAATTACATCTAAGATTTTTTTTAAAAAAATTATAAATGGTACAGAAAGAATTTATGTAAAGAAAGGCAAAATGGTGTTATACTAATTGCATTTACACATTTAAAAATTTTTATTAAATAGAGAAATGACTAGGAGACAGACAGCCTGGGAGCTAGTACTACAGCACCAATACTGAAGGAGCAATACTCAGCTCATTCCATTGTAACTAGTTTGACAAGTTCTTAAAAGGCACAAGACTATCCTAACTAATAACACTGCTTAAAAGATTTCAGGGCAGGGAGGTAGCTCAGTGGTACAGCACTTGCCTGGCAAGCACAAGGCCCTGGGTTTGAATCCTGGCACCAAAAAATAAAAAATAAGAACAAAAAGAGATCTCTTTGCTTAGTGATAAGAACTAGAAGTACACTTAATACATTTAACCCTGAGTGACTTGGTGCCTTGCTATCACACACTCCTGCCATCTGCAGAACTGGCTTAAACTCATAAACCCCGCTCCGCCCCTCACGAGAGATGTGATGTGGCATTGCGTCAGTGAACGGGGGCTAACAGTACACACGTTACAAAGTTGTCAAAAGGATTAAGTGAGCCTAAATTTAGCACTGACAGAAGTTAAATGAATATGAAACATGCATACACAGAAAACTTTTAATAAGGATTAGCTACATTTTATAAGTCACTTCAAACTTGTATCCCTGTTGACCAATGTAATATAAACAAGATCTATGAGATCACAGTATCAGTAACATTTTTTTCATGACACACTCATATACAATACCTATAAATCATGTCGTGATGTATCTTCTTAGATTTAAGACCCCCTTGAAGGGGAATTAGATCTCAAATGATTTTTTAAAAGAAAATAAGTAATGCAGTCGTAACTACTCTATTTAGATAATTATGTTCTTCTTATGCCTTTAATTTTTATTTGGACAGATGGCAATCTCCATTTAGATTTTGGCACTGTTGGCTGACTACAGAGCTAATGGGGCCAGGAGCTTGAATGAAGTCAATCCTCAGGCAGGCCAATTAATTTCTCATGGACTGAATTCTGTTCTAGGTACAAACTTTACTTGGTGTGCCAGTCACTTTTGCCAATGATAGGGGGACCAGGTATGAGTGGCTTAGTACCAACTTGGAATTGCTAATGAGCAGGAAAAAAAGAAACATCCTTCTGAATAGATTGACGGCATCAAGTTTTTTTTTTTTTTTTGCTGAATGGCAAATTTAAGGATGCATAGTGTAGTCTGTGGTCACTTAATTGTCAACACCAAATTCGTATTTATGTTCTCCCCTTTAAAAAAGTTGCAAAGGTCCCCAAGTCTTTTCAGAAGCAAGTTAAACTCCTTACCTCAGCACTCAGGGAACCTATTGTTCTCTGGCCACAACCTACTGTAACAACCCCATCCCTGCTGTCCTTCATGTACTCCACCTCACAGCAAAACAGAACCACTTGCCATTCCAGGAAGGGCCCCAGTCCTGCCTCCGTGCTTCACCCGTTTCTGGAGTGCACCCTTTGCACCCCCATCTGTATTCTCAGGTCTGGGCCTGTGCTAGCCCTGCCTCTAGTACACAGGCTCTCTCCCTCCTTTGTGCTTCCAGACTCTGACCCTCACACGGGATTCATCTTCTCACTGATATCGTTATGACCCTCTGTGTCCTGTCTGTGTCCTTAGGAATCAGTATGGAGCTTAAGGGTAAATTCTGTATACCTGCATAGTTTTAGGTCTTACTAGCTAGTCTGCTGAATTCCATTAAGAATGACTTGTGATAAAGTGACTCTATTACTCTACAACATAAAAAAAATTTAAAAATCAAGAAAATAAATCTGTGATTCATGTTCATCTAATTTAAATATTAAGAGCTTACGCTAAATTTTGTAAAAGAACAATACAAACATGAGCAGAGAACTGAGAAAACATTAAGCAACATGATAATACTTTATTAGTAGTACGTATATCAAACCAGGCCACGTTATCAGTGAGTTAAGAGTACTGAGAATTTTCCATTTTTCACTCTTAAGAAGTTTGAAACCAGTAACAAAACATAGAATTATATTTAAATGTAAGTTTTCATCCATTTTATATTAAAAAGTTTAAAACTCTTAAGTTATTACAACCACATACATATGTATTCCAAGTGTTTATATTGAATTTAAACTGCCAAAATGTCTCTTTCACAACCTGCTCACTTCTTACAAGAAAATCAGCGTATAGCTAAGTAAATTTGGTAGCCAACTTCGAATTCATGTGCGTAACACCAGCAGGACTCCATATATGAACACACCTTTACAAGGACCTCAAGCCGCACCACTTTGCTTGCTAGAATAGCAGCATATGTCTCATTTTAGTAATCAGTGGAAAAGGTAGGCGGAATTTTATTGTGAGAGGCCATTTGGGAATACCTGACAGCTGTGCAGAAAAGAGCTCCACAAATCTTTGTGAGAAGATCGTCCCAGAGGAAGAACAATTCTGCTTGGAATTTTTCTTTGAACCATTTGTTTCAAGTACATATTATCTGTAGAGCAGCTAATGATAGATGAAGAATGAAGGAGCACACTGAAATTATTTTGCATTTAATAAATTCTTTTCTAATGAAATAATTAGTCTCACTGAACAAAGAAATCTTCTTTGGCTACAAACCCATAGGTCACAGAAGCAAGGTAATAAAGATCATTTTTTTAGACTCTTCAAATGCTTACATTATACTTTTATATACTTAGGTAATAAGCACACAGTGGTAATATGAAAACTTTAACATGTGCATTAACTTGCAAAAAACATTATGGAACAAATGAAATGTATGCAGTAGACCAAAAGATGTTTAAAGAGAGTCAGTGTCCTCTTTGAAGTAAGCTGACAGTAAGATAATCTAGTTCATGAAATAACAGCTGTGCCAATCTGCCTATTAGACGTCCTCTTAAATTTTGTATGGAAAAAGCAAAACAGCGACGTATTACGCAGGTCAGATCAAAAGAAAGACACAACTCAGTACATGTCTGCTATTCTCTGACATCAGTGTATTACCTAAGAACTAACAGAATCTTCTGTTCTAGAGGAAGGGGTAATCTTATAAAGCAGGTTATACAAAAAAAAAAGGTTATACAGAATAAACGAACAGAAAATTGAAAGACGAGCCCTTGATGGTTTAAGCTTCAATAAAGGAATAATAATATTAGACTGCCCTCTAGTGGAAATTCAACAGAATTCAACAAAAAGAGTGCTTTCCAAAAGTGTTTTCCTAGTTTTATGATTTTGCACACTGTGGTTATTTCAAGAATAAGAAAGCATACAGAATCTGGATAAAAAGACTGCATTTCATCCTTATATACTCTTTCAATGCAGACTACTGCACTGTTCACCTCACTATATTTTTATGCTGTGGGCTGCATTCCAAACTCTTCTGCAGCACAAACTAAACTATAAAACATACTCCACTGTCACAGAAAATGGCTTTGTAAATTGGTAAAGGCCAGAGACTCTCATTAGCTTGTCAGCATGTGGATGGTTTATACCAGCCTGGTTCGCTGCAGAGCTAACTACGGCACCTGGCCCACAGCAGACATCTACTACATACTGAGCACTCTGCTAAGTGCTCTGCATTTGTCTTAGTTACTTTTCTCATTGCTGAGACAAAATACTGAGAATGATTTAGGAATCACACATCCTTAATCCCAGCGTCATACACTCGAGACCCAGCCACCTCTGAAAAAGCCCCCCCTATGACCACGTGAGGTTTTGGGGGAACATCTAGACCTAAACCACAACAGCCTTTGTCACTGATTAATCCTCCAGCTACTCTATGAGGCAAGTAGTTGTCTCTTAGTGGACTGGTTTCAAGGCCTCTGGGGAAACCTAAATCCTTGGGTGCTCAAGTCTCCTATATAAAATGGTACAGTATTTGCATGTAACCTACACTCACACTCTTGTGTACTTTAAATCACCTCTAGATTACTTATATTAGCACGATACAAAAATATGCATACAGCTGTTACACTGTATTGTGCATGGAATGACAAGGGAAAAGTCTGTACATGTTCAATGTAGGTACAATTTTTATAGTGAATATTTTCTACATGCAGTTGGTTGAATCTGCACATGCTGAACCTGCAGATATGAAGGGCCAGCTGTGCTCTGATCCTCACTTTGCAGATGAGGAAACTAAAGCTAGGAGCAAAGAAGGAATCTGAACGGGCCTCAGAACAGGGAAGTTTTGGAAATGAAAATCCCAGATCTCAGAGTACATAACTTTGTCTTCTGGTTTCTTGCATACCTTTATTCTTTCTTTCTTAAATAACAAGGCTTATCAGTATGTAAATATCAATTAAACAGGCTTTTGTAATAAGCTGGAATGGATCACATCTAAAAAAAAATCAATATGAATGGATTAGCCATTGCTACTTAACAATTCCTGAGGGGTTAAGTAACCAGGAGACATATTTATTAAGCTACAGGACAGCACAGCTAAAAGCATCATCAGAAGTCCGAATTGCTCACATAATGTAAATCTCTTACTCTTTAATAAGGGCAGACCCTCCAGAGAGTAAGAGGTAAGCAGCTGGGAAAATGGAAAGATTGACTGGATGTATCAGCTCAGATAGAGAAAGTGTAAAAAATTCAAAGTTAAGGTCAGTTACTATTTTTTTTTCTAAGTTGCTTCGATTTTTTATTATTGCTTCACTTTTTAAGACTTGTAATATTATGTCTAAGTATTTACAGGTGATGATAGGATATTTAGGTTACCAAAAAGAAAATTTCAAATAGCATATGAACTTTTAAAACACTAAATGCTTCCTATCCAAATGTGTTGCAAAACTTATTAAAATGAATTCATAAAGATGTTTATTAATTTTTTTGAGACAGGGTCATGCTATGTAGTTCAAGTTGGCCTTGAAGCCACTAAATGTAGCTTATACTGGCCTTGAACTTTCTCTCCTCCTGCCTCAGCCTATCCAATGCTGGAATTATAGGCATCACCATCATGCCCGGCTGACAAAGATCTTTTTAAAATTTAACTCAGAAAATACAGCTTCACAATGGTTTCCAATTGTAACTGAAACACTGATTCCATGAAACTTAAATTGCTTAGCTAAATGTTTCACAATTTCAAAATCTGAGTTTATTCTAAGTCAACAAATATTAGGTCTCTGAAATTCTAAGTTTTCACTTGCTATTTTCCAGTCATTTGTTCATAAAGTATAAATATCAGGCAAGAAACAGCAATAAATTAAACTCCGAAGGCAGTGTATACTGATGTTAATGAATAATGCAGAATACATGTGTATGTGTATATACCGAACATCTAGATTTTAGATGTATCTTCTAAACTAATAGAATTAACTCTCCAAAAAGAGCTCAATGTAAGTTAGACACAGACTGAGGATGGGTAGGGAGGAATAATTTTATATTGAAGTGATTATCTGCCCAGAATAGTACCTCAGAGAATTCTTTAAGCATTTATTTGCTCTTATTGGTAGATGTCTCAGATTAGTAAACAGAATTCAAGTGAGCATTTGGGAAGCCCATCTAAGTTCATTTAAGAAGCCAAAATGTAGTTTTTAAATGTAGTTTATGTAACCCTAAAAATAAAATTTTTTCAATTAAAATCTTAATTGAGCATGAAAATACAGTATATTCTAAGAAGGCATATAGACCGCACTTCCTATAGAATTAACTATGAAAATAATACTTCTGGCAAAATTATAATCAATAGAGTGGTATTAAACAAGTAACTATTTGTAAACAATTTAGTCTCAGCTAGAATAAGAAAAGAGGGAGGTTACTACAAATGAAAAGCAAGTGACTCAAAAGATACGGGTAGACAAGCTAAAAGAAAGAGGCTAAGAAGAAAACCCCGAACATCTTGAGGGCTATTTCCACTAGTCAGTCATCCAGTGCTGGGAAGGATCACAATGCTACCTTCAGGGAGTGAGCACTGCAGGGAGGCACCACAGCCATTTTACATTTCTCCTAGAACCCAGCATCTCTCTTCCACGCCTTGCCTTCAGAACAACAACTCTCCCCACCCAGAAGTGTCTTCAATAGCAGAGGGCTTGAAGAGGACCCATCAAGGAGGCGGAGTGACAGCTGCCACCCTACTCCCTCACCACCCACTGAGGACAGTATCACTGTGGTTGGGATTCTTTTTTTCTTTTTGTTTTGGTGGTACTGGGGTTTGAAACCAGGCCCTCTGCACTGAGCTACATCCCCAGCCCGACTGTTTTTTTTGTGTGTGGCACCGGGGAATGAACTCATGACCTTGTGCTTGCCAGGCAGGCGCTTAGGCCACTGAACTAGACCCCCAGCCCTAGACCGACTATTTGTTGAGGCAGGGTCTCATTAGATTGACTAGACTGGGTTTGAACTTGTGATTCTCCTGCCTCAGTCTCCCAGAGTCCTAGGATTACAGGTGCATATCACAAAGCTCAGTTGTGGGGCCATGTTTCATTAACTGTGGGACTCTGAGTCAGTCACAACCTCCCCAAGTCTTCCTTTATCTGTGAAATGGGGATAATAAAAGCTGTGTTTTATAGGGTTCTTGTGAGGGTTAGAGGTAGCATCTATAAGTACCTAACAATCTGCTATAAATGTTGGTGATTATTACTAGCCACAGCATTCCAAATGCCTTTTGCCTATTATTTTCGACACACAAAACAACTTTTATGATTCACTACCTCCTTCATAAATTAGTTTTGTGTTGCTTTAAGGTAACAATGAAAAACAGGAAGAGATGCTAGGGATATTAACCTCACCTATAAGACTACATTAGGTTATTTCCTATAGATACCTCCTACTACACTAAGATGTTAAACTTGGTTAGAAAACAATACTGAGTAAAAAGTACAGGAGCCCATTGTTTTGATCTAAGCTCCTGTACTAGGCTCCACAGATCAGGCCAAAAATACAAACGGAGTTTCTCATGCTGAAGTTTCATAGCACCAAACTGAAAGCTGTTGCTAAATTTTCTAATCAGGCTAGTTTCAATCAGCACAATAATGAAGTACCTTCTATTTTAATTTTTAATTCTTACACAAAAATACAACCTGAAGTAACCTGATGTTAACCAATCATTCGCAGGGAAAGGGCGAGGTCTCACTATGTAGTTCAGGCTGGCTTTGAACTATGCAGCCCAGACTGGCCTCAAACTCATGGCAAGCCTTCTGCCTCAGCCTCCCAAGTGCTGGGATTACAGGTGTGCACCACTGTGTCTGGCACCCAGTCATTTCTCTATTGTTCTGTCAAAAACAAGACAATTTTCTGGATATAAAGAAAAAGTCTCAACATAAACTATCCATATGAAAACAACAAAAATAAATTTCAGGTGTGTGATTTGTAATTTCTTTTGTGTCTACATCTCCTGGACTTGCTCTGGGTGGGATGAATTTGCTGCTCTCTATCAGTATGAGGTGAAAAAAACAAATCATTTTGCAAGACATGCAGCTCTAGCAAACTAAATTTTAAAAGCAGTATCTTTTGGATCCTACAGCCAAGGCACAGTCATGCTAATTCTCTTTATTTTCTACACTTACATTTTTAAACTAAAAAACCTAATGTCACAAAGAATCCTGGGTCACTTTACCAATCAACAAAAATTGTTTCCTGAGCTGAACTGTGGTAGAAAACAACAATATCGTTCAGAAATATTTCTACACTTTAAATCCTTTCCTGTCTAATCCTTAATCAGACTATAACACTAACTACAATCCACTATTTTCCAAAAATGCCTCTTAACCAGAATTCACTGAATTCTTAGAAAGCTCTGAAATTAGACCAAGTCCCGTGGAGACTGTTCTCATTCCTAAAAATGTGATGTACAGCTGCAAACACCAAACTCACCCAGATTTGCTGTCACGGATTCCAAGTCTGCTATTAAACCTGGAAGCTGCTGCAGCTGCTCCTGCAACTCGATCAGGCTCGTCTTCTTCTTCTCCCAGTGCACGGACAGCATAACCACCTCGCTGTCCACCAGCTGCAACACAGGCCAGACGGTAAAGGGGAAAAAGCCTTAGGTACAAAGACATTACAGTCAGCGTGATGAGATTGGGTCCCTGTGGTCTTTAACAATCTTCTACTGAGTACAGAAGTTGCTTTCTTTTTTAGAAAGGAACCAACTGAATATTCAATACAGGAAACCTCAAATTACTGCTTGTATCAGTGCATCTTACCCCACAGAAGAGAGTTCAAAAATGACCTTAGAAATTACTTCTAAGTATACCTTGCTTTTAAGGAAATCATTCATTAGAAAATTCAAACCTAGAAAAAATAAAACAAAAAACTACCACTAACAATTGGAGAGAAAATAAAAACAAACCCAAAACCTAAACAGGCAATTATCTACTTTACAAAAGGAATTCTCAGAAAAGTTCTCTAGTACATTTTGAATGTACTATGATAAATTTACATTTAATTTTTTTTTGGTACCAGGAATCAAACTCAGGATCTTGTGTTTGCCAGGCAGGTATTTGTGTCACTGAGCTATATCCCAAATTTACATTTCAATAGCAACACTTCTCACATAAAGGTAAATGGTTCTGTACATTAAAGAATTACTGACCTGATTGACATGCTTTGAAATTTTGTTATAGTTTTTTCTTCTTTTTTTTTCTATTTATCTTTGAATAAAATGGATTTGAAAAAAAAAGAATTACTGGAGCTAATGGTCAATTCCAGAAAAAGAAGAAAAGGATTAAGTTAACAAAGAAGGAACTGAGATGTAAAAAAGTCATAATAACAGGGTTGAGATACTAGACTAGCCTGATAATTCTTCTTTTCCTGAAGACTAAAGAAAATAACAGGCATCAGTTTCTCCCAGACAATTTCAATGTTAATGTAATGGGAGAGGAAAGGACTCAGAATAAGGTGTAGAAGGAGCAGGAGAGGTCAAGGACCAAACAGTAAACAAGAATTCAGAGAAATACCCATGTCCTATATGATAAAAATAAATGTTGCAAAATCCACTATATAACAGAAGAAAACACATTTGAGTTTTATGTGCAAAGTCACCGAGTTCACCATTAATTAAAAAGGAGAAGACAATTTAAACTTCACAAGACTAAGATTCTTTAAGAGTTAAAATCTGACTATACCTGACTAAATGTCAAGAAAATAGAAAGAAATTTAGAAAAATGAATACATCAAAATAAGATACGAAGTTATTTGTACGTGGTGCTAGTGTTTTGTTCCTGTATTTTAACATAGCAGGATTCTACAACTGGAATAAAGACTTGAGCTATAACATAAATCCTACTGTTCTTCAGACAGCACTGAGGGATAAATACACAATCTCACGTTCAGGCCCCATCTGACAACATGCGTTACGGAGGTTTGTTTTTTTTTTGGGGGGGGGGGATGGGGTTTTGCTGTTTTTCTGAGGCTGGCTTCAACCTTGCAGGTTCAGCAGAGCATGGTGACACAGGAGGCATGTGCTGAGGCAGGAGGGTCTCTGCAAGTTCAAGGCCAACCTGGACTACATAGTGAACTCAAGGCCAGCCTAAACTACAGAGAGAGACCCTGTCTCAAAAAGACCAAAACCAAAACAAACTTGTGGGCTCACAGGATCCACCTGCCTTGGCCTTCTGCGTAGCTAGGATCATAGGTGTGTGTACCCCTGTCCCCAGCTTCATTAGTACCAACTACTTGAAGGTGCCTACTGTAAACAAGTCTCCATAAAAATTTCAGAAAGTAGCTTCAAAAACACTGAACAGTGCTAACAGATACAGCTGAGATGCAATGAGGACATACTGGATGGAAGAAAAGATCTCACTGCGCAAAGCTCATTTCTAATGTTCAACCAACGTCTTGAGAATAACAGTATATTTAACCTGGTACATGACATATCTTTTAAAAAGCATGTTAAATCTTCTTCTGGTTAACTGGGTAATACCTGAAAAATCTTGAATAAACAATTCTTAAATATTAACCATTTCTTACTAAAAATTAAAGAACAACATATTCAAATGTTAAAACTTAACAGCTGGGCAGGGGGTTTAGCTCAGTGGTAGAATACTTGCTTAGCAGGGCAGAGGCCCTGGGTTCACAATCCCTGACACTGCAAAATGAATAAAGAAAGCAAGCTTGATGATTTTGTACTTTCCACAAAACTGAGCATTACATTCTGAATACAGAAAAAAGCTACTTTTCTTAGGGTTCTTGTGAGGGGACAAAGAACACATGAGAGTGCATTAAAATATTTAGTTTGAAAGAATGAGAGGTTAAGTAGGCTCTTTAAAATAATTATCAACAATTATATGATAATCCACATTTTGATTATTTTTGTGTGTGCCAGGTGCTGTACTAAGAAATTTGCTCATATTATCTCATTTTAACCACAGAGCAACCCTGTAAGCCAACAATATCACCCTTTGCAACTTACAAATGAAAAAACAGGTATCATGAAGCTAAATTCCCTTCCAAAGGACCACCACAGACCTATATTCGATTCCAAGGAATTGGATAATAATCCCATTCCTTTAATTAACATACTGGGGGTTGTGCTACTGGGGTATGTGAAAGGAAGAAAACTGACAATCTAACAAAAGAAAAGTATTCTGAAACTTACTGTGTTATCTACTCATTTTGGTATTTGCAATTTTTAATTTAATGATAAATAATCTCTAGAAGTTCAATTTTTTCTAAGTAAATAGCTCTAAATAAACCTAGCTTCAACACCAGAAGAACAAATTAAGCAGCAAGACAAAGGCAGAGTACTTCATTCCTAAATCCCTACCAGTGCACGGAGGTTAGGAGAACAAGGCTGAAACAGGAAATACCAGCACTTGACACTGTGTATATGTTCTTTTTGAGTCTTAGCTGTCCCCCAAACGCCTACATGTTAAAGGCCTGGTCCCCATGCAGGTGTGCTCCTGGGAGGTGGCAGAGGCTTCACAAGGTGGGGCTTACTGGCAGGAAGTGAGGTCACGGGTGGGAGGGTTGCCCTTGAAGAGGGTATTAGAACCCTAGCCTTTTCTCCTCTCTTTGATACTGGCAGTTGATCCCGGGGGCTTTGCATGAGCTATATCCCCAGTCCTTTTTGTTTGCTTGTTTTTTATTTGGAGACGGGGTGTCATGAAGTTGCCCAGGCTGGGCTTCAACATGCACTCTTCCTGCTTCAGTTTCCCGAGGTGAAGGGATTATAGGTGTGCCCACCATGCCGAGAAGTCCCTTCTCTCTCTTCTGTACCCCAGCTGCCAGGGGATGCACAAACCTCTACTGCCGCGTGCTTCCCCCAGGCAGCCATGGACTGAAACCTCTAAAGCTCTGTGCCAAAATGAATCCGTCCTCCTTATAAATTAATTATCTCTGATACTCTGTCACAGAAATGAAAATCTAACATAGGACAACACTCCACGGTTCAGAGCTGGTGGTGGTTATTTCATTTGATTTCTGAATAACTTAGGTCAGCAGAATAAGTCGCCACCACATTATAGATGAGGAAACAGAGAGATGAAGATATTTGTCCCATGATCAAAACATTACTACTGCAGCGAAAATGAGAAGAGGGTTTCCGGCATTCACCTCAGTTCACTTTCCACCCCATTGAGAGGAAATCCACCTGAACACAGAAGTGAAAGAGCCTGATTCAACTCAGACTCAGCATCGCAGTTGAGATACTGTCTCAGTTCTAAGACTCCATACTAAGAATTTGTTTTAAAGGGCACTACTGTAAAATAATTTCTTAAACAAGACTGAAGACATAAGTATATTTGACTGAGAAAAATAAATTAAATTATTTATGTTAATAAATTTAAGAATTTGTAATAACTTCATCATGCAGCACATGAGTATCCATCCAGTCTGCCTTAATGCCAGAAAGTGACACTCTTCTCTTTTCAGGAATTCCTAAGAAAAATGCTAGTGTCTAAATTTCATCATCTTCCTGTGCTCTATACAACTATTACAGCTTCCACTAATTCAGGCAGATGGTAAAGAAAGTCAGTTTAAATCAGCTAAAAGAATCATAAAAAGCTCTAAAAGAAAGGGATTTTGATTGACATCAAAAGCACAGAATATTTGATCTTGGGTAATAAAGCTTGAAGTGTGTTTGCTTTAAGATGACAGCTAGAAGCTAGAGCGTTTTGATTTGAGATAACAAAAATGACCTAAATTTGACTGTGGTTATAGTTGTACAACTCTGTCAATTTTCTAAAATCTACTGAATTTCACATTTTAAGTTTGTAAGTTGTGTGGTATGCAAATTTAATAAAATTGTTTTATTTTTTAAAAAATAGAGCTTTAATTGTACCAAATAATTTTATTACAGGTTCTTTTTCATTATACACTCATATGTAATGCCTAAAAAGTCTGTCTTCTAAATGAACTGAGCATTCAAATCACTAAAATTTTTATTTTTTTGCTAAGCAAATTAATATTTTTAGGCAGACCAAGGAAGGCCAAGCTTTTGTCCAAATAATAAGGAATTCTAGGGCCAGACATGGTGGTGCATGCCTTTAATACCAGCCTTCTTAAGAGTCTAAAGCAGGATGATCACAACTTCATATAATGATTTTGGAAGACCCTGTCTCAAAATTTAAAAATTAAAAAAAGGGCTAGGGAGGCAGCCTAGTGCTAAAGGCCCTGGGTTCAATCCTGCCAATGTGACAAAAAGAAATTCTTAAAGAGTAGGCAGAATGGGATTACATCTTATAATTTACATATATTTCAAAGCATCAAACTCCAATATAAAACATTATACCTAGATAAATCAAATATTTACCTAAATAAGTTATGAGCACTCTAGCCCAATTAAACTACATTATTCAACTGAGTAATTGTACAAATTATGCTTTATTCAAGGAGTTTCATTATAAATTACTAAATTCTAGATATCTTGTAAAATTACAAACTTTTGAAGGACTAGCTAGCATTTAACATTCAAAAAGGAAATTCTACCACAGGTACAAGATTAGTCTACTGATTACCTCGCCAGCATTGGCACATTCTTTGGCTCTTCTGTGAAGTGCAGCCCAGGTATCTTCATACCTAAGAAAAAAAAAAAAATTCAAAATGCAAACATACATCAAGAAAGGTTATCAAAAGATGAACCTCGCCAGGTGTGATGATGCATGCCTGTAATCCCAGCACTCAGGAGGCTGAAGCAAGCAGGTTTCAAGTTCAAGACCAACCTGGGCTAACCAGTGAGTTCAATGCCAGTCTGAGCTACAGAGGAAGACCTTGAGTCAAAAAAAGGAAAAAGAAATCTTTTTTTTTTTGTACAGGGATCGAACTCATGACCTCGCACTTGCCAGGCAGGCACTTAAGCTGCTGAGCTAAACCCCAGCAAAAAAAGGAAAAAGATGAATCTAGAAAATACTGTAGTTCCAGGAAGAAGCAGCTCAAAAAATGGGAACATGCCACAAGGACACAGAAGTCAACTTGAAGGGACTTGCAGTGATCAAATACGAGACAATCTTGAGCAACAAAATAATGATAGTAATGAATTGTAACTCAAAGAATAAGAGTCCACAGTGATAAGTAAATACTAATTGAGTAAATAAGTAAATAATAATTAAGTAAACAAATGGAAGAGAAAAGCTTTAGAATTCCACTTAATAATTTTAGAAGAAATGATGAAAAGTGAAATATCATTTGGCAAACACAATAGAAACAACTATCTCAGGAAAGAAATCTAGTGGATGTAAAATTAGTGTGCAAGAGTATGATGAGAAACAGGGTATCTACGTACAGCATTCTCAAAGTATCTCCCCTCAGGACACTCATTAAATAAAATGTGGAGAACAGAGTCAACAGTGAAGAAACCTGGCAGATACTTTAACCAAGTGATCAAAATCAAAATTAACAGTAATGAGACATGTCAATAGGATGTACTGAAAAAAGGACACAAAATTTCAACTCGTATTCTTGGCCAAAAGGCACCGACTTGAATTTATTCATTAGGAAAGGGGGAAAAACCCCGCACTGGTAGACATTTTGCAAAATAACTCACCAGTACTCTTCAAAAGTGTCAAAAAGACTCAGAACTATTCCAGACTCAAGATGAATGAGACACAGCGAGTAAATATAATGTGTGGTTTTGAACTGGATCTTGGTCCAGAAAAAAGAATTTCAGTGAGACAAATGATGAAATCTGAATAAGGTTTGAGGTGAAGTATTTACTTGGAATTAAATGTTAATTTCCTGGGTTTGGCTGGGTGTGGTGGTACACTCCTCTAATCCCAGCACTTGGGAGGATGAGGCAGGAGGATTTCCATGAAATCAAAGCCAGCCTGGGTTACACAGTGAATTCAAGGCCAGGCTGAACTACACAGTGAGACCCTGTCTCAAAAAACCAAAAAAAATTTTTTTAATTTCCTGGTTTTGGTTAGGGAAGTTGGAATCCTTGTTCTATTTTTGCAACTTTTCTGTAAAGTCTGTTATTATCTCAAAATGAAAAGTTAAAAAATAGAATTTCTGAACTATTATCCATATGGTTATAAAATTTGATTTTTCATCTTATTTAAAATTCTAGCTATCCAAATGATAATTCTCTAAATAGGAATACGCATTTGATAAATTTATACTGCCTCCCTCTGTTGCTACAGAGATTTTCCTGTTGTGTTTAAATAGGAATCTCAATTGACAATCCCAACAGACTACTGCCAACATCTACATGAAATAAAATGTAAGATGGAAGGTCACGCAATCCAGTCTTATGTCACTGTCAACTAACAGATCAAAAATGTTGCTGGGGATTTAGCTCAGTGGCATAAGCACTTGCCTGGCAAGCCCAAGGTCATGAGTTCGACCCCCAGAACCAAAAACAAAGTATCTAAAAATGTTCTCTACTATTTCAGATGGAGCAAATATCACTTGAAATCAACAAGTACAGTGGACCCCTGACTTCTGAACTCAATTCACTCCTGAGGGTTGATTGTAACTCGAGCTGTCAATTGACAGCTCAGGCTCTTCTACATGGCCTTCAAAGTCTCTCTTCTGTATACAGACAGAGCTTGGTGTCCTTAGAGATACACTGGCCCAGGACTTCTCAACCATACAGGAAATGATGCTGCAATGTTCCTTCCAGAACTCTTTAAGGGTTAAATCTGTATCTGAGACCATCTGGAAGCACAAGTGGCCGGCATTTGGGTCATAACTCAAGACTCTCATTATAAATTAAAACTAAAATTCTGGTCATAACCCAAATTGTTCGTATGTCAGACCAGTCATAACTCTAGGATCCACTTATTTATAGAATGCCAGGCACTGTTAGGCACCAGAATTGCTGAACTAAATTTTCCTATTGCACAGAGGGCTTCCTGAATGTCTGCTGATCACTTGTAATCCCTGCACTCTGGAAGGCTGAGGCAGGAGGGTCACAAATTCAAGTCAGCCTGGAAAACAGTGAGATCTTGCCTCAAAATAATAATTAAAAAAAATCAAAAAGAAAGGGCTGGCATAACCAAAACAAATCTACACCCAGACATATAATAATCAAGATCCCAGAAATTCAACTCAAGAACAGAATATTCAAAGCTGTTAGAGAAAAGAAACAGATCACCTATAAAGGAAAGCCCATCAGAATCACAGCAGACTTCTCAACACAAACCATCAAGTCAAGAAGAGGCTGGAGTGAAGTAATACAAGTCCTGAAAGAAAACAACTTCCAACCCAGACTGATGTACCCTGCAAAACTTTCTTTCAAAATTAATGGAGAAACAAGATACTTCCATGACAAAGAACAACTCAAGGAATTCATGACCACCAAACCAACCTTACAAAGATTACTAAAGGACATTTTAGAGAGAGAAAAAAAGGACCACTGTCTCAGGAACAATGTCAGAGGGGAACCATCAAGTGGGGCCAGTCAATTGAATGGAGAGGAAAAATAGGGAGCCAATGGCAGGAAAATAGCATGGCAGAGACAATACAGTGCAAGAGGGCCTCAAGGCACTAATAGAAACAGAGGC
>RJWT010019326.1:0-18455 GCA_004365215.1 Cuniculus paca
TACCCAGGCCCGACAGTGCTTGTGGTGGGAGGTGAAATAACTGATCTGGATATTCAAGTGAAAGTGAACACCCTCCTGCTCTTGAAAAGTTTCATACCTGACACCATGATCCCCACATGCTTATACTCCCAGTTTCTACCTCTTGACCTTAAAGTTATCCTCAGCCATTCTGGCCTTCATGCCTTCACTCACCCTTCTCCTCCATGAACAATCTGTTGCTTCAGCCCTCTTTTTCCTCTGCTTTTCAAGAGCAGAAAGCAGCCACATACAGTTTCCTCTTTGCCTCAGCCCAAAAGCTAGCACATAGCTCTTTGTGGTTGTCTGCAGGTTTTTATTATTAAAACTATTAAGGAGTAATGCAATAACTAACAAGAAAAACGACTCTCATTTCAAGATATTTTACCCATCTCACAATTAAAATTGTTTGTTCTTTTCGTGCCCGTGGTTCCATCCCAGTATTCTGTACTACTTTCATGTAGCTTTGTTTTCTCTCGTTGTCAGAAAATAAGGAGAAAAGGGAATTTTAGGAAGGGGTACCTTATCTCTGATTCCTACAGTAAATGGTCTGTGTCATTCTTCTAGCCCCAAAATTGCGATTGATGAATTGTTGAGCATCCCCTCCCTCTGTGAATAGTACCCGTGTGGCCTTTCCCCATAGCTCTGGTACACTGGAAATTGAAGATGTAGTTGCAAAGGTAGAATGAGCAGGGAAAAAGAGGGAGAGGGGACATGAGGTTAGTGGCTGAAGTTCTGTCCTCTTTCTAGTACCCAGAAAAAGCAGAGAACACTGGGATGAGGAAGTGAAAGTAGAAAAAGACTTAGGTAGGCTAACTGCCATGACATGTAAGAGAATCCAGGACAAGTGTCCAGCCCATATATTTTGAGACCTTTACCTTTCTGTGTCATGCCTTCTAGGGCCTCTGCAGGAGAGTGATGAGTGAGATGTGTCTGATTGTATTTCCAAGGTGATTTGTAGAGATCTGTAATCTTGACATTCCAATCTGCATCATCACTTAACACTTTCCCATTGAAAAACCACGTTCTCTATTATGGGCAGGCTCTATATTAATACTGTCTGTCAAGTACATTATAGATTTGGTAAGATATTGTGAGTCTCTGAGCTTCTGATTGGCATATTTCTATGGGAAAGCCATCGTGAGTGCCCCATAAGCAGAGTTTTGGAATCTTGTAAATTAAAAAATAGTTTATAGACTCAATAGACAAATATTTTGTTTCTCCACTAAGAAAATTAAATAAGGAAAATCACCATAAACAATTTAAATTTGATAGCTACTTCTATAAATAATATGTTCTGTTTCATCATTTTACATCTTGATGGATTTTTATGAATTTGTAAGTATTTGAAGGACTAAAACATACCCCTTGTAAGAGCCAATAAAATAGAATGGATTTCTTATTTTGAAGGCATGTGTGTTATTTGAAATACCAAGAAAATTGTAATAGATTGTTAAAATACAGTAATTATAGCTAAGCATTTTTATTATTTTACCTATAGATATTGTCAAACATCTATTTATAAACTTGATTTATGGATTAATTTGCTTAGTTCTTGAAAGAAATAACTTACTGTATAAATGGAAGAAATAGACAAAATCAAAGAAGTTGATTTTTCTATTAATAAAAGTAACCAAGTAAATACATAGTTTACTTCCTGGTGGTCATTGGAAAACAAATTTTATCTTATCTACCTTGTTGTCTCTCAGAATTATTTTGCCTGTTTTCATACTAGAAGTAGGAAAAAAAGCCTGTCATCATTTCCAGTTTATCAACTTTTAATTTAAAATAATCACAGAAGATTTGTGAACCTACATTTAAGCAAGTCTTAGTTTGATACACATTTTAGTAATTGTTTTAATATTTACTTGGCCCAAATAATGCAGTTGAGATTATCTGCCTCCACCCTATCCTCTTCTGGTTGCCCAGCAACAAAGAACAGACTGGACGCAGCAGGACAGAAAAATAGGTTTGACGGTCATAGAAACTGACTAGATGAGACTATTTCTCTTAGCAAAGGTAAAACCCCAGGGGAAGTTACCTTATAATTTATGTATTTCATGTGTAAGTGTGCATGCGTTCATGTCGATGAATGCATACATGTAATCCCCCAACACAGTAATAATGATAGCTCACTTTCAGCGGATGAAATTCAGGTGATATTTTTACCTAGTTAGCTGTGACTTGGTAGTAATTCAGATAGTAACTTGCTCACAGCTAAATCTCTTAAGTTACTGATTTCCAGGATTGTGGGTCAAAAATGTGGACATGATGGGAAACTTCTGAGTTAGTCTCAGTTGAAAACAAGTAGTGGCTCTCTGTTTGCAAAAATTGAATTTACATGATGTGGGTGAGTTCTTATCAGAAACAAGTTTGTCTACATATAGTGGTAAAGTTACAGTGTTTATAAAAATGGAAGATATTTTACATAATAAGCCTATTAACTGTTTCATGCCGTAAAATTATGAGTGTACTGTTTATGTGAGATGTAAGTTAACCTAATGTGAGTTATTAATCAAAGCTAAGAGATGTTGGTTAAACCGGGCATGGTGGCACACTCCTGTAATCCTAGCACTTGGGAGGCTAAGGCAGGAGGATCTTTGCAAGTTTGAGACCAGTCTGGGGCTGCAAAATGAGCCCAAGGCCAGCCTGAACTGCATAATGAGACTCTGTCTCAAAAAGACAAAAAAAAAAAAAAAGCTGAGAGAGATACGTTGGTTAGATTTCAAAGGATAGTTCATCTGCAAGAGAGTAGAATGAGCTGTCCATGGATGTTTGGAAAAATGTTCTGGGCATTTTATTAAGGGCCTAACACCATGTGAATATCTGTCAGAATTTGTGTCAGACTAGTTCTTTAAGTTAAAAGGATATAGATGATTGCTTTTGCTTAGATTTCTTGAGCTCTGTGATTGTTCAGTGTGTTTTAGAATATTAATATCTAGAGACCTTAGACGTTGTAAAAGTATCACATTCTCTTGTTACAATCAACACCATGCATAAGACAAACACTGAAGAAAATCCACCTGTATACATGTCCTATACTGTGATTCAAAATGTTTTATTTACTTAAAAATAGTATTCTTTGACCATATTCGTAGGTGAGGGAGGGGGGAAATGCCATCAAATGAAGCAGCTCTTCTAGAAACTTAAAGTCATCATGATGCTTTCAGCCTAGAGCTTAGCCGTATGTCGAGGCAGTCATCTGCGGCCGTGCTTCCCACGGGGGTGGCTGCCAGGCTCCCGGCACACTGAGCAGCCTGGATGAGCATTATTCCAGGCTGCCTGCGAGCAGATTGCAGCTGGGATCTGTGGAGCGCAGCCAGAGCAACAGGGTGGAGATGCTGAATGCAGAGTGGTTTCTAGCCACCATTTTGCTTCAGTGCAGTCTTCAGAATAATATAAAAACAAAAATTTTTTCTGACTTAATCCTTGTTCCTAGTAAGTCCAATAAGTTACTCTGATTTTAAAATTCCAATTTAAAAATAGTTCATATGAATGTAAGTCCTATTCTGTGAGTACATTTGTGTTCTCCCAGGTTGATCTAGTGACTTGTATCCAAAGCAATAAATGCATCTTGGCTCCGGCAAAGGAGGCAGTCTTGTGTGACCACAGTTTGGTTAGTTTGTCCGTGGGTCTGTGTCAAAAGGTTCTCTCCTGTGTGTGTGTGTGTGTGTGTGTGTGTGTGTATGCACATACTCATGTTCAAAGGAGTGACTGTCCAATGAAAAGACGATGAGAAAGTTTCATGAGTCCAGGAGTCTGATCATTTTATATACTGGAATGTAGATACTCATTCAGCAAATATATATTAAAAAAGTAGGATGTACTAAAAAGTCTGGATACAAAAAACAACACAACAACAACAAAAAGCAAACATTGTCCTATTCCTCTGCAGCTTGTCATTTAACTTACTTGGCTGTGCCAGAACAGGCCATGAAAGAGGCTTTGGGAGCCTGAAGTGAGGTGGGAAGGTAGTGGGATGTAGAATTTATCTGCAATTTCTGTAAGGATGTCCAGTTCAGTAAAGGACAACCCTCTCCACAGAGTGTGGCAGGTGGCAGTAGGCCTGTGAAAGAGAGGGCGTCGTAACTTGTATCATGAAGCATCCCAAAAGAAAGGAGCACTACAAGCCTAAGCCTGCCACCATTATCAAGTGCTTGCTTCCAGGACTGGCTTTTGGCTGGTGTTTGGGAACTTGAATGATACAAGCTGATGAACTAAGAGCACCAGTTCTCTCCACTGATGAGTAGAACTTTCCCTTAGTGGCAGCAGTGGCCTGCCATGTGCAACCTGCATAAATTGTGTGGCTTCTATTGGACATCTGCTTTTCTTTTGGGAGATTGGGGTGTGGGTGCATGCTAGGCAGACACTGCCTATGATGATGAACTCTCAGACACCCATGCACTGCATAGTTCATAAACTTCCCTAGTAGACAGTGTTTCACAGATGTCCTTAAAACTTAAAGCCGAAGAAATGAAGCACGTCCTCTGTATAACCCAGTGGTAGGAGACTTGGAAGCGTGGGCCTGGTGTCCTCCAGACTTCATTCTAATGAGCCATTCCTCTCCGCTGCATATCTTTTTGGAGTTAAAATCGTAGTCATATATTGAAGAATTTCTAGGTCCTATGAATTAGTGAGACTGAGGGTGATTTTGGGAACCCATAACATAGGTAGAATCTGAGTTTTAACCTGTTATGCAAAAGCCCAAAATTTGATCTATAGCAGTATCCTGTTGATTTTCAGCCCAATACAAGACTCTTGGAGCAGTGGCCAGTTTCCCATGAGAATCCAATCTACCTTGCTTTTCTTATCTTCCTATCCTTAATTCTGAGTGACGGGAAACTTACAATAACTGAATTTAGTTGTTCTTATAAATGAGCAGTCTAGGAGTGGAGTTTGCTTTGGTTTCATACAGAGCTCAAGGAAAGTCTAATTCAGGGTCCTACTGCTGGCTTGCAGGAAAAAAAAATATATATATGTATATGTATATTTTCTTTCCTTGCCCTCATTATCATAAGATGACTGGACAAGTTCAAAGCTCCCATTTTCACTCTAATAGGGAAAAACTAGCATTGCAAATCTAAGCTCATGGGTTTGGTTTTGCTGTGTGCCCACCCTTAATCACATAGGGAGGACCCCCTGGGATCTTAGCATGAGCTTCTCTTAGTATGTTCCCTCAAAACTGACCCAAAAATGGAAAAGAGTCTAGGAGACTGAAGTTACTGCAAATGTCTGCTACTCCAGTTACTCTTCCATTTAAGAATCACTGGTATACCTGCTAATTTTTGTAACAGTGTCTTTAGTGATTGTGTCTTTTTTGGGAAATTTGAAGTAGTTAATTTGTCTGGTAAAGTATTTTGATAAGAGGATTCATAGATGAAGGCCCACTTTTGAAACACTTTTTGTATGTCTGTTAAGTCCTATGCCAAAAAATTAATGAGATAGATGTCTTATTCCAGTTTAGAATATTTTTTCAAACTTTTCTGTAACTCAGACTACACTGCCAGATCAATTTAGAATTTAGCTTATTTTTCCACAAAATTTGTTAATTGCATTCAAGCTAGCACTGTTTTCTTATGACCTTTTAATTCTCTCTTTCCCTTAAGTGTCTCCTAAGCACAGTAATTTAACTTTCTATCACTTCAAAGAAAGGAAATGAGCTTTTTATGAGCAAATATTTCCTGGAAGCAGCCAAAATTTTATATGCAAGACATTAGAGAATAAACTGTGGAGTCTAGAAGGCATTGACCTCATAAGGAAGTTTATTTTCCCATTATTTATTTAGAGTTTGAATGCAAAACTCCTGTGCCACTCATCTCATCCACAGATGATAGTTAAAACTGTGTAAACTACGTGTGTATAAAATTATATCAATCCCATTATATCTTATTTTTGTTAGTCTGTTAAGGTAAGTGAGGTTTGCTGATTTGGGATACATGAGCTAGAACTCTGATGCTAATCCTATCTCTTCTGAAAGGTTAAAACTCCTTTAGCCATGTTTCTCTAGGTTTCATTTTGATGAGGAAAAAACTCTTCCTTCTTACTTGTAATTTATTTTAAGTGCACCTGGCAGAGCTTAAAGCACAACATAAAATCTTTCATGATGTGTGCTGAGGATTTAATTTGTTACAAGCAATATGAACAGTGCATTGAAATAATACTGCACCCTGGTAGGGAGAGGAGACAACACGTTTCAAGTTTAAAAATAGCTCTGTCTCATGCACACATACATTTTTTCACTTCTCATATCTTCTGTCTTCCTTTTCTGCTTCCTTTTTTGATCCTTTCATTTTATATACAATGATAAAGAATATGTTAAGTAACCTGTTTAAATATCCTAAATGTATAATGTCGCCCCATTTGCAGATTGAGTTTGTTCATGCTGAGAGAATAATTGAGAGAGATGTAAACAGTGTGGGTGATTCTAGTTCTGTTCCATGAACATATGCCCCAGTTTGAACAGTAAAATGGGAAATTGCAATCTGATCTTCTCATAAGATCTCAGTTCCTTGCATGCCTTTTACAGTGTGAGTATCAAGCTGACTTGAGTGTGATTCTTTCTTCCAAAGACACATACATTAAACAGATAAAATGACCCTAACAACAAGCCAGTTATTTTGCCTGATACTTAGCTGAAGAAAAGGGAATCTGTTCAGTGATAAAGAGGGGATGCACCTGTCTACTGTGGAGCGGCAGAGTATGGGGTGTCAGTCTCCAGATAGTGGTTGATCCTGCACTGTCTGTTGTTATTTAGGTTTTAGTGTGACTATGAGATCTTTAGAACCAGAAGAGATCCACTGTATTGTGTTTACTACTCTCATTTCTTTACCCTAAAGATTGAACTACAGGTCTGTAAGACTTGTCTGATATTGTCAAAAGAGTTTTATCTTTTCATTGGTGGTTTTTCTAACCTTTCTAATTTGATAATGGGTATCACTTCTTAAAAGGAAACATTGACCCATCCTGGCTGCTTCTAAAAATATATCCTAAAAGAATATTCCTACAAATAGAACAAATACACAAATATGTTTGCTTTATATAAGAAAATAAATGCCAAATTTATGTCTGCAAAGTTGATGGATTATATAATATAATAATGTTTCTTAATTGTATACTATTTAGCAATTAATAATTGCTACAATTATAACAGCCAATGTATCAAGAGTTTTATGTTCTGGGCATATAATAAATTCACATGTATTATTGTAGACTAATTCGAAATTCTTGGATTTTGTTCAGCTGAATACAGATGGAAATATTTATATTTATTTAAAATGTGCATGTATACATTTTGACATCTATATATTCATTTAGAAAAATTCAAGAAAAATACGACCATGTAAATAATTACAAGTGAAGGTGAGAAAATGGGCTTGACAAGTATTTTGTAGTTTCTAATTTCTCTACAGTAAGGATCTTCATTTGATTAATTATGCATTCTTTGATCATGTCATTGGCCACATATAAGTATTTTAATGAATAGAAATTGAATATGATTTTTTAAAACTTTACTTCCTCAGTATAATAGCCATCTTTCCAGTGATCAGGAGTTGTATATGGTTTCTTCTTGTCGTATTGGACAAAGCAGATAGAAAACATTTCTGTCACAACACAAAGTACAGTTGGGCACACTGCCAAACCCTTAAATTAGAGGTTGTAGTTCAACAATTTCCTGTAGGAACATTAAAACGTCTTCATTGTAACTCTTGCTCATTGCAGTATAATAGCTACATCTCTTTCCTACATCCTTGAGGCAGAGAGCTAGGAAATCTCATAACAGCTGTCTATTAAATAAGGTAGGCAAACAGGATAACTGAAATGAGGATTCCCTTTGAGCTTATCGTCTGCACAGACTGTGCCAATTCACCATCTTTTTAAAAAAATACATGGGATTGTTGAGTCTCAGAAAGGTGACCAAAAGGGGAGTCTGTTACCCCAGAGGTCTCTTGCAGCTCACAGAATACTGATACTAGAAATAACTATCTGCTGATATCAGGATATCTTATAAAGTACTTAAAATCTTCAGTTTCAAAGAACTTGGAAGATAATTTTTAAACCTCATTGAACATTGCTATTTTCATCTAGAAATTATACTTTCCTTTGGAAAATAGCTTCTGAGGTTTAATTACATCCTGAGGTGCATGTAGCAGAGGCGGATCCACCACATGGTAGAATTCTGCCTTCCACTGCTGGTTGTAAGTTTCATCTTTTCCCTGCAGGAGAATTTAGGTCATGATCTTGATGTTCTTCTGAAGCACAGGTATAGGGCTTTTATTGCCAGTGTCCTTGTAGCAGTAGTTAGGAGAATTCTTGTGAGCACTCCGTGGCTTTGTCTCTGTTCCTCCGTCTCTCCTTGCTTTTTCCCTCTCCTCTCCTTGCTGTCTTTCTCTTCCTACTCCACCCTCTTCCCTGTCTCTTCTCATCGCCTTTTCTTTCTACCTCCCATTTCTTTCTCTTCACTTTCTCTGTATCTTTCTTTCATCTAGGTTCTTTACTCACTAGTGTTTACTTTTTACTACCAAAGCCATTATTCACTACTCATGAACCTTACACTTTTACACTGACAGTGAATTTAGTGATTGCTGATTTGGATTTGGCTGTTGGCCTTGATGTTAAAAAAAAAAAAATACATTGAAAGGGTCCAAAAAGATGAGTTTAGTTTTTATTTCACTTCTAATCATTTCAATGTTGGGGTTTTTACTTTGTCTTGAATATTTAATCTGAGTTTAATCGTCCAGATATTTAAGCTAAAACTCAGCTAGCAAGAGAACAAATTATTTCTACATACTCAAGGAATACTTTTATCCTTTTTTTTTTTTTGGTACTAAGGATTGAACTCAGGGCCTTACATATACTAAGCAATAATTTTATCATTTATTAACATTCTTTTCTTACATTGAATGAATTTTTCCTTAAATGTGATAGTAGCTTGATTATCTCAATGTTGATTATAGATCAGAGAAAAAAACTCAATATAAACACTAGTCTTGTCTACTTAACATTCATAATGTCAACAAACGATCTATTCATCAGATCCATCATGTGGATAACCAGTGTTCAGTGAATTAGAATTATGCAAAATAAAACAATAAAAATGTAATTCCATTTTAAGAGACTGTGTCCTGTAATGATAATTTGAATGCATTTCAAGGCTGTCACATCTGTTTCTGGTTTACTTTATTGATGGTTCTTTTTTGCCATATATTCTAATATTAATTTTACAGAACATTGCATTTCAGCTGGGGATTTAGCTCAGTGGCCTAAGCGCCTGCCTGGCAAGTGTGAGGTTGTAAGTTTGATCCCCGGTGCCGCAAAAAAAAAGAAAAAAAGGAATATTGCATTTCATTGTGGTGTTTTTCATTCACGCATATAGTTTCCTTCGATTATATCCATCTTCCTGGATACCTCCCCCTCTCCTTGATCCCCTTCTTGTCTACTAGTTTCCCATCTTTCCTTTTTTGCTCCCTTGATTCCATATATTAAGGAAAATGTGTGCTATTTTTCTTTCTGAGTTTGACATATTTCATGTAACACCGTGATCTCTAGTTCCACTGATTTTCCTGAAAATGACTTTATTTTTTCTTCTTCGTGCCTGAATCTTACTTCATTTATCATGTATATAAATACCACATTCCACATTTATTCATTTATCTGTTAATGACAGCTCTTTATCTTGTTTGTTGTAAATGATGCCAGAATAAACATGGGTATGCAGGTATCTCTATAGTATGCTGATTTTAATTCCTTAAGACATACACCGAGGAATGAAGTAGCTGGATCATATGGTAGTTCTATTTTTAGTTTTTTGAGGAACCTCAGTACTGATTCTCATAGTGGCTGTACTACTTTATTTTCCCACTTTTTCCCCTGTTGACAACATTTATTGTTTTCTGTATGTTTGGTGACACCATTCTGACAGCAGTGAGGTGGACTCTGAATGTACTTTGGATTTGCATTTCCCTAATGGCTAAGTGTTGAACATTTTTTCATAGAAATATTGGCCATTTGTATTTCTTCTCTTCACGATTATTCAGTTCATTTGCTCATTTTTTATTAGCTCATTTGTTCTTTTGGAGTTGGATTTTTTGAGTTCTTTATATATTCTAAGTATTAGTCCTCCATCAGAAGAGTAGCTAGCAAAGACTTTTCTCACATTCTGTAGGCTGTCTCTTCATGCTGGAGATTGTTTCCCTAGCTTTGTGGAAGGTTTTGAAATTAACATTATCTACCAAAATTTAACCAAGGATTTCTGTGTTTATGTTCATCATGGGTATTGCTCTATAGTTTTCTTTGTTGTACTCGTCAAGTTTTGGTATCAGGGTAAAAATGGCTTCATAAAATGAGTTTGAAAATATTCCTTATCTTTTTATTTTATGAATCATTTTAGAGTAGTAGTGTTGGTTCTTTAAAGTCTGGTAAAATTGAGGGGTAAATCTGTCTGGTATTGGACTTTTCTTTGTTGGAAGACTTTGTATTGCTGCTTCAATCTCATTGTTTAGGTTCCTTATGTCCTCTTGGATCACATTTAGTAGGTCATGTGTCCAGAAATTTGTGATATCATGCAGATTTTCTATTTTATTGAAATGTGTGCTTCAAAATACTTTCTAATGATTTCTCTGGATTTCAGTGATATCTGTTGTAATGTTCCATTTTTAATTGTATTAATTTGTGGCTTCTCTTTCTGGGATAGTTTGATTAAGAGATTATTAATCTTGTCTATCTTTTTACAGAACTGATTCCATTTCATTGTTCCCTTGTATTAGTCTTCCATTTTCGATGTTACTAATTTCAGCTTTGAACTTTATCATTTCTTTCCAGCTGTTTGTTTTAGGTTTGAGTTTTGTTTTTCTAAAATGTTGAGATGTTTCATTAGGTTGTTGATTTGTGATCCCTGACTTTTTGATGTTGGCATTCATAGCTATAGACTTCCATCATAGACCTTGCTTCACTGTATTCCACAGGTTCTGATACATTCTGTTTCCACTTTAATTTAATTCTGGAGTTTATTTTTAAATTCCTCCCTTGATTTCTTCTATGCCTTACTCACTATTTAAAAGTGAATGGTTTGACTCAGGTCACATTAAAAAGTGATCAGTCTTATTGGGACAGCAGAATGAAAGCTGAGAAGTAAGGTAAAAGGGCAAAAAGAAGTATAAAAAGCCACCCAGGAATGAGTTCCCTTTGTGAAACATTTTTGAATGGTCACGATGCTATGTGTTTCTATAGTTTATCTTGCTGATTGATTTCTCCTTTTTTTCATTATGGTCTGATAATATGCAAGAAATTATTTTAATTTTTTATATTTGTCAAAACTTGCTTTAAGGTCTAAAATATGATATATTTGCAGACACTCCACAAGCTGCTAAAGATAGTCTGCAGTTGTTGGATTAGATACTCTATAGATATCTATGAAGTTCATTTGGTCTATGGTGTAGTTTAACTTAGATACTTCTTTGTTTTTTCATGGGGAGGTGGATCTGGATGCCCTCTATTTTGCGAATGAAGTATTGAGTTCACTCACTCTTACTGTATTATAAGTTATCTACCCCTTTTATGTCAAATAGTGTTTCCTTTATTAAATTGTTTATACTGATATTTGATACTTTCCTCATGGATTGTTCCTTTTCCCAATATGTACAGTACTTCCTTGTTTCTTCTTGTTAATTTTGGTTTGAAGTCTGCCTTTGTCAGAGTATTCCTAATCCTGCTTGCTGTCAAATACCATGTACCTGGAATATTGTTTCTGTTCTTTAACTCTCAATCCATGAATGTCTGTTTATGGAGTGTATTTCTTGTAGACAGCAACAGTTGGGTCTCAGTTTTTAATACAGCCTGCCAGTCTGTGACTTTTAATTGGAGAATTAAGACCATTTATATCCAAGGTTATTATTGAAAGGCATGACTAATTCCTGTCCTTTTGCTGTTTTCTTGATATTTGATTCTTTTCTGTGTCTCTTTTTTTTTTTTTAATCTGCTTTTCCTCTTTTATGTTTAGGATTAAGTACCTTCTGTATTTCTGGCTTAGTGTGCATGACTCCTTTAGTTTATGCTTATTTTGAAACTTCCTTATTTTTTTCTTCAATTCTGAAGGATAACCTTCCTGAAAGTAGTAATCAATTGGCAATGCTTTTCTTGCAGGATTTCATTAACTCCTGACCTTTAGAGTTTCTGCCAAGAAATCTGCAGTTACTCAGTCTAGTGACTTAGTATTTTTCTCTTGGAGCTTTCAGTAATCTTTCTGTATTCTGAATTCTTGGCATTTTAACTGTAATATGACATGGGATGGTCTTTTTTTTCTGGTCATGCCTGTTTGGTGTTCTAAATGCCTATCATATATCCATATATTTTCCAAGATTTGGGAAATTTTTTATTATGTCATTGAATAGCTTTTTTGTGCCTTTAATCTGTACCTTAGCACCCTCTTTTATACCAAAATTTCATGTTTGGTTTTTTTTAACTGTGTCCCAGAGTTTTTGAAAGGTCTGTTCATAATTACTTATTATTGCCTGAATGTGATAATTCATGAGCCTTGCCTTCAGTCCCTGAAATTCTGTCTTCTGCTTGATCTGGTCTATTGGTAAGGATTTCCACTGGGTTTTTTATTTGATGTATTTATCCTGTTCATTTCTGTTCAGTTTTTTTGTTTTGTTTTGGAATCCCACCTCTTTTTTTTTTTATATTGCTCTTTCATATCCTTCATTGTCTTCCTAAATTCAGGTATTTATTTGTATCTTCTTAGAAGTCACTAATCATTTTAGAAATCAGTCTTTTGAATTCTTTGTCCAACATTTCAGTAAATGTCCAACATTTTATTTATTGAAGAGTTAAGAACTTTTGGAATACTTGTTATCTTTTTAACATGTCTTGTTTTTTTAAAAATACTACCAGTAGCACATCTGTTGGAACAGATATTTTTTCTACTTTCATAAAAGGAGCTTCTTATTGCACAGCCTTCTTTGGAGGATTTGATTCTCATTTCAGTTGAGCATTTCTTTGTGCAAATTCCTAGTGATAGATACTATAGCTATCAGAAGGCTGGGACGGCTATGTTTGCCAAATATTTGCAAAACCATTTATTAAGATGTATTAAACATTTACTCTGATATGCTAACTCCTTATCAAACGCACTAAAATGTTTAAGCGTAGGCAGTCTTATTTTTTGAGATACCATGTTACGTCATTTTTCATACTAATGTAGCAAACACATTAATTATAACAACTTATCATTCAAGATAAAGTATGTATTTTTGTCTAATTTTGTTAATTGTGAATTCAAAATTGAAACTTGATGTTTTCCATTGTTACCAAAATCTGAAGGTACTATTTTCTGGATTGCAAAACTGAATTATAGAAAGTATATTTCTTTTAAATGTATTTAATAAGATAGCTGAAAGTGAAGACTTTCAAACTTACTGTGAAATACAACCCCCCCAACACTACAAAAAACAGTCTTTATAGCTTAAAAGATCAGTTTTTCTAGTTAGAATCTGACTTTCTTCCTACTTTCAAGTTAAATATGGTCTTTTTTTTAATGAAAAAAGATGTCAATTTTTAAATGAATGTTTTGCTTTCTATAAGAGACATAGATAAAGTGAATTCTAGAAAAATTCCAACTTTCTCACTAGAACATTTATAGTCATTTCCCTAGAAAACTTTGGCTAACCTAATAATTTAAATGACTGTGTATAATGCTGTTTTCTTATTCTTGATAACCAATTCTCATTGGTTTCTGTCAATACTTGTGGACTGTCTTTCCCAATAGAGAATACTCAGATTAAGTTTTCATCACAATAATTAAGGAGATGTCTTCATTCAGTTTAGAGTAGCTTAAACAAAATTCTGAAATCAAAATTAGAATCTGATTAAATTTTTTAAATTTTATTTTTGATGATATGGTTTGGTAAGTTATTATAAATGTCAATATTTATATTCTTTTTTTCTTTGCTCACTTGAAATGTCACCTTGAAATTTGTATATAAACAAAAGCAGAAAATATACTACTTTAGTTTTGTTTAATTTTACCTCTTTGATCAGTTTTTGGTCAATTTTGCTTTTTTATTTTTCATCTTCTGTCTGTATTTTCACTTTAAAGAGAAATTTTGGTGTTGTTCTCTGTTGCAGAAAGCTTTACTGTCTCATTTACTTTAAAAAATAATCAACTAGGTTCATATTAATTGGACGGGCTACTATTTATATTTATTAATTGCTGGGTTTTGTGGTTGTATTTTCTGTGTCAGATTCATAAGAATCTTTCCCGAAAATGGGAGCGTTATTTAATATGTTCATTTTCAGTTTTTATAAAAAGAGAAGACAGTGAAAATACCAATTAAGATTTCATTATTCTAAAAACAAGTGCCTTCCTCTTAAGTAAGGTTACTGTAAGCTGCAAGAGTTGCACAGGTAAGTCACAGTGACAAAGATATGAGCAGCACAGTGTTCATCAGTAAGTCTGTTGTAGTCTGGCACCAACAATAAGTGCTTTGCCTGGACCGGATAGTTCCATGGGCCTCTTTGGGGAGTAGTAAAGCTACACACAAGTTAGTTCATCTGGCCCTGGGACCCAAACAATTTGAAAGGGTGAAGAAAGGTGACCTTGCCAACCTCTTCCAAGATATGCAGATTAATGAGATATGAGGGGTAAATAGTAGCCTTATTAAGTACAAAAATATAGCCAGGACTTTCAGCATAAGGTCTTTTTGTACTTGCAGTATAAATAGTATATATGTAGACCAGAAAGGGAAATGTTAATTGCAATAGAATGCATGCTCTTTGGTGATTTGCAAACTTTGAGGCCAGAAGTTATCTAATAGATTGTCCTTTATTTTTAGGAGAGTAGAGTTAATGTGTAAATTAACAGACTTGATTTAAGGTACTCACAGTCCCATATTCATTATTCAGGTAAACACATTTCTTCTCTTATGGTAAGTTGGTGGGTTTAAAAAAAAAAAAAAAGAACCAGAGAGAGCTGTAATGATGATCTGACAACTTATAAAAAATTTAATTTTGTAGTAAAGAAAGACAAATGTTCTTAGAGGAATGGTTGAAAGACTGTAGGTGAATGTTGAGCCCATATAGATTTTAGCAGCAGTGTGATTTAGGGGAATGAATGATGGTCTGAGCCCATTCCTACCACATAACTTCAGGCAAGTTCTTAACCTCTCTGTGACTCCTAGTATCTAACATGTCAAATGGCAGTCATAATGCCTGCCTTGCAGATTATCAGCAGTAGTAGGCCTGCAGAAAATGCTAACCATTATTTCGAAGTTCTTGTCCCTTAATCTTTATTTTGGATCTCTTGATGTAATATGTCATCAGGGTTTCTATAATTGATTAGCTGAGACAGTAGTAGAGTTAGATAATAAATTGTAGATGTTCATATAGCTTCTTAAAATAAATTGCACATCTTCCATCTTCTTGGACTGAAAGTGTTCATAAGCCAAGAAATGAAGACTGATTTCATCATTTCTGCCAAGAAGGAAAGCCTGGGAATATGCAGTTAGAGGGAAGGAGAGGGCCTCACGGAACTTGCTGCGAGTTCACTGGCCGAGTCAGAAAAGGCAGGAACCAGTCTGGTGGGCCGCGGAGATACTACATTAGTGGCTCTCACTGGGCGCAGGTGTGAACTGCCTGATTGGAAATGGTGGAACGCATTGGGGAATAAGTTGAAGGTTTTCCAGAGAAGTAGCATTTTATATGTATCCTCAAATTATATCTTAAAAAAGTTCAATGAAGCTTTTCAAAGACTGTTAGTAATTTAGGTTTTCAGAATATGAAAATGTACAAAGAAATACCATTATTCATCATCCCACCTTTTGGAAATGACAACACTTTAAATCATGCATCTCTACTTTGACTTAAGTCGTGTATCATATACTTTTCTATAAATTTGTTTTACTTAATTTTTGTGTGATCCTCTTTTTCCTTGTTACCTATTATCTTAACATGTTTTTATCATCTATGTAGAATTTTTTTTGTGTGGCTAGCCCGTAATTCAACTCATCCTGTGAGACAGAGTATTGCTGCATGTATTAGTTTTCTGTTGCTGCTTTAAAATTCTATAAATGTAGTGACTAAAAAGAGCCATAAATTTATTATCTTACGATTCTGTATGTGAGGGATCTGGCAGATTTCATTGCACTAAAATTAAGGTGTTGGCAAGTGCATCCCAACCTGGAGACTGCAGAGGAGAATCCTTGCTCTCACTCGCACGAGCTCATTGGCAGCAGCGGTTTAAGGCCTCCCATCACAGCCCACATCACATCTTTGTGTTCATAGTTACATCTCCTTTTGACTCTCTTCTGCTTCCCTTTGAAATGCTGCGATTCCATTAGGCCTATCAGCATAACTCAGGACAGTCTCCCTACCCCGGGGTCAGCTTTCCATCCACAATCTTAATACTGTTGCACATGCAAAGTCACACATCACGTATTTAGGGGATTTGGATGTGGAAATCTTAGGGAGCGTATATTCTGCCTGCCACAAGGTGTTTTTATTTTTTCCCAGTTTTATAAATAATACTGTATAATCATGATATGCTAATGATCTTCTAGTTGTATCTTTCACTTCATCTGTGATTCTTTTAAGTTATACAGATGGCCAACTTTTGATGTAAGATGAATATTATTCTATTTCTTTCTTACATGTAACTCCAGATTTTATATATCTCTAACCAGTTTAGGACTAAAAAAGTAATACAGACTTGAATGACATAATATTGTTGACCGGGTTATTTAACAGATTACAGTTTCTACTCCTATGTAGCAACAGAGTATGATTTGAATTCTGCCCCTAAATGTCAGTACCTTCCTAGATTGTCTGTTGAAGTAAAACCTGAGATGTTTCTCTCATGAACTGGAAGTCAGCAAAATTGATACAGCTGAAGCAAGCTGCCCTAGGAATACTGCTGCTTTTCCAGGAACATATGCAACTCCATGACTTATTCATCATTCAGAGCAATCAGTTTATGAATTGATATCCACCAGATGAGGCCAATAGTGTTTCCCAGCCTTCCACTCCACAAGGCTGGCATGGGATGTTAGGGACAGCTAACTTGGGAGGTCCCTGAAGTTAGAGGGAAAAGGGCTGTTGATCCCTAAACTAACTGTCCAAGCTACTCCCAGCCTACCCCTGCCTGCTTTACTCACTAAGGAGGAAAATAGCTAGAAGAGGGACCTCACAGAATGACAGGAAGAGATGTGTATTTCCTGGCTGCAGGTCCCTGCTTTTTCTTCTCCTCACAGTAAATGCTGTCACTCTTACGCCAACCTTGTCTTCGAAAGAATACCTAGAAACCTTTAAAGGACATAGGTAACCTAGAAAATCTAGAAACCTTTAAAGAACATAGGTAAAATACAGCAATGGCCTTCACAGCTGGAAAGTTGATTACTTTCCTATAGAATTGGGTTGACTAAGCCAGGACTCAGTAGTGGTCAACAGAATAGAAGCAACTGGAAGGAGGGAGTCTACCCTCTGGTGTTTAAGAGAACTTACTGCACAGTACATAATAATTCCTAGCCCTGTTTACCCCTCTTCTCACACATTTGTGAAAGGACCCTTTCTGTGACTTATGTTCCTCTGCAAGCATGCTCTGCAGGTTTATTTTTAGTGATGCCAGAGCTCTTAGTGGAGACTTCTCTTCTCTTTGGGCCTGGCAGGTGTTCTGTGTGCCGCTTAAGGGGCAGCATATTTGTGGGATATTGGGTAACTGACTGATGGTCCATCCATCTGCCCTCTCTGGAGGTCTCTTTCTAACTAATTGCCTTTAGTATTGTTGTGTTCTATGAAATTCATACAAACGACAACTTAGCAACAAATATGCTCAACAAGACAAAAGGCTTTCTGAAAAAAGAAAATATTTTTATACTTTTTATACAGAAAAACTGGTATTAATAGGGTTTATGTTCTACTCTCTCTATATATGGAGTCGATAACCGAGTAAGAATTCCTGACTCCTCAGTATCCATGTTTGTAGGAAAGTGGAAAGTAGCACTTTGATATTGAGCTAATTACACACTAAAATGCTTAGCCTTGTCTCTTACCAAGTTTGTATTTTCATAAAGCGTGTGTGATGGTTGAGTGATGTATATACAAAGCGCATCTACACACTGTCATTTAATAAATGCTTAATAGATATTACTTGTTCACTTCCTCTTTTATTAGGGAATAATGTCTGCCCTTAGTTACAACTCTAAATTTGAGTCTCATGGACACAGAAAATCCTCTGTGAATGTTAGCCATTATTCTTGGTTTTTTGTTCTATATTTTCTAATGAAGTAGCTTTAGATTTTCATCATAAGGCACAGGAAATGAAAAGATCATTTGTAGCACTAATTCTGCACATAAAATAGAGTTAAAGTGATGTAGTTGATTCAAACACACACAAAAAATTAAAAGTACTTGGTCATTCTCCTGTCTTTTTTTGTTTTTTTTTTTTTTTCAGT
>RJWT010019327.1:0-18451 GCA_004365215.1 Cuniculus paca
TGCTTGATTTTATTCTCTCTAAAATAAATTTTTAAAAAAAGCATGAGCTACAACTAATTCCAGCTGTAACAGTCATGTATAAAGAAGGCATTGCAGGCAAAACCAATGGTCGAGAGTTCTGCACCACTGCTTTCCAAGTCTCTGAAAGAGAATGAGGATAATGGATCAGAGGACAAACTGGAGACTGTCTCAGGCTGTAGAAGAGGTCACCCCTAGTGGTAGAAAGCATCAAGTTAATGGCCCAGAGAAATTCTGCAGTGGCTCTAGGTTGAAGAAGCCTCTGAGACATTTGTGTTATCTACCTAATCACATCAGTAGCTCTCCTTAGCAGCAAGAAAAGGCTAAGTTTTATTCAAAGTCTATTCTAAAATTTCTATGTCTTTGAAGCTTACAGGTTAAACTTTTGTCCAGCAAGCATAACTTACATGTTAGTAAAGACACATTGATCTGTGTTCCACATTGATCTGTCTTTAATGATAAAGACATGGTACATGAGAGAAGAGAAAGGCTGACTAAAACTTTTCTCCCTTCCTAGCTATCATATGTGAGGCGCAAGCATAAGTCAAACTCTTCTCCTCAGTGAAAGGCAAATAGTTGTTCCAAGCTCCTCGCCTTGACCTGTTGGTGAGAGAGGGTAGTTTAGCTACAAAGTGGTTGTAAAGTTAACCTACAGTGCGAGTACTTTGTAAATATTAACTAGATTTCATAGAAAGACCTATTTCAAACATCTCATGTCAAAGTCCACTAGGCGGTGCTCTAACACTACTTTTTCCTAGCACGGCTCTCAAAATTAAAATAACATCACAACAGTCCAACAGGGCAAAGGACATCATTAAATTCCGCACCTAGAAGGTCCAGATGCAGCACATATAAAACAGGAATATAATGTCCTGACTGTAAAAGCAAAATGAAAGGACATTTTACTTTTACATCATAAACTTCCTATGTCCTCAACTTAAATTTATCATCATTTAAAAAAAGACAATACATAAGAGACAAGACATAATTATTCAAGGTATAAGCAATTGACAAAGACAAGGCATAAAAATTCAAGGCATAAGCAATTGACAGACAGGGATGACAATTTTGTATTACTTAAGTGAGTCACATTCTAGAATCTACAAAACAAAAATAAACTCTTACCTCTTTCCAATTATCTGGGTGGAACCTACAAATATGATATAGGATCTCCAAATGATACAACCTCCTAGATGTCTGATATGCCAAACTTGTGTTCTTCAAAACTGAAGAATGAAATCTAAAGAACAACAGAATTTAAGAGTAAGAAATATTTATTGAGGGGGACAGATAGAGCTCCCTAAAGGCAGAAGGGACCTGAAGTGCATTTCCAATAATTCCACTTCTCAGGGAAGTTTTATAGAGCATGATCACATGGATACAATGTGGGTTAAAGATGTGATCAACTAAAAAGTTTGTAACTGTAGTCACTTAGGCAATATTGATCCAGTGGGGGAAGCAAGCCACTGTCTTGGTTACTTTCTTTCATTGCTGAGACAAACACCTGACACCCAAAATTAGGGACGAAAAGGTTTATTTAGCTTACAGTTTCTGGTGGTTGCATTCCATAATCAGCTGGCTCCAAGGCAGAGTGGCATGACATTGGGGCAACACTTCAAGGCAGCAGCCAGAGCAAATGAGTCAAAACTCAAGCCTCTTCTGTACCCTTATACTGTACACAGGCCACCCAACCCTTCAGGTTGGGTGTAACACTCACAAAATGTCCTTGCCCTCCTTCGCACAGGATGAGGATATTTACAAAGAGCCCTGGCTCCCTGCTAAGTCTCTCAGTTAAACTTCTCAAGTTGACACAATGTATTAACCATAAGAATCCACCCCTTGTCAACTTGGCAAACAGACATCTTTCTTTAAATCAGCCTCCAGATACCAAGACATGCTAATTCTTACCATTTTGCAACTTGAACATTATAACACAGCTTATCAGTCCTTCAGAACCAGCGGTAAGTCAGTCAACATCACATTACATTAGAAACATAACATTTTGTCCTTGTACACCCAAAGACTCATGTACATCCCTGTATTCAAAAGGCATTTAGTCCACCTGCAAGAGTTGCCAGAGTCCTATAGTTACTTGTCCAGCATCTGAAGCAATCTGTGGCAAATTGTGAGCTCCAAAGGGCTTGTGTGGTTCCACCCCTATGGCACTTCTAGTAGTCACCAATCCCATGGCATCTCTCTTGTGCTGGCTCTGCTCCCCCATTGCAGTTTCCCTTAGATGATCCACATTCCTGGCTTTGCCAAACTTCTGGGGTCTCTGATGCACCTTTGGCTTCACACTCACAGTTTCACACACTGCCCTCTCAGGTGCACACTGCCTGGCCTCCCAGGCCCTCTGAAATCAGGGTGGAAGCCTTCTCAACGTCTGAACTTGTTCATTCTGTGTGCACCTAAAACCAGCGCCACATGGATGATGCTGAGGTCTGCTGCCAGCTGGAGCAGTAGCCAGGTTTTCCTCTCTCTTGGCTGCAGGGGTCAAGCACCTGAATTGCTGGGCACTCTGAACCTGATGGTGAGAAACAGATTCTCTATGCTACCGCCATTCTGGAACCTCTTGGGGCCTCTGCCACCATTCTGGAACATGGTGCTCTGAGACTTGCTCCTCAAAGCAAAGTCTTTCACTTTTGCAGTCTGGAAGCTGCAAAGGTTTGAGACTTGCTGCTTTTTGCACTGCCTTCAGGCCATCTTTTCTATTTCTGTGTTCTTCTTCAGCAATCAAGGTCTCAGTTCTATCTTTACAGTCCACAGCTTTACTGGAGCTTTCTTTTCTTTTTTTTTTTACTGGAGCTTTCTTTCTGGTCAAATTCACATTTCAAGTCACCCTGCTGGGCTCTGTGCTCTTGATGCACAACGTAAATCTGGCTAAAAGCCCCTAACAACAGCCATGCCACAGCCTCAACATTTGACTGCCTTGAAATTTCTTCTGCCAGATTTATTAGTCCATTGTCCTTAATCTTAGTCTCAGGCAAAGTCTCTGAACACAAGCAAATGCAGACAAACTTTCTGCCAAGCCATAACATACATCAACTGGAGTCCCACACCCAATGCAGTCCTTCTTCCTAGCAAAAACCTCCTGAGCCTGGTGTTTACTGGCAGGCTCTCTATGAGCCTTCTGGTCTCCTGACCTCTGACCAGAATCTCCCCTACAGAACAGCCTAAGCTGTTCCAGCTCTATGCATACAGGTGACATCTCGGAACCTTTCCAAACTCTTCCCACAAGCCATTCCTAAAGGCTCTTGAACCACATAGTCAGGTACAGTCACAGTAATGACCCCCACTCCACTGGTACCAAATTCTGCTTGGTTACTTTCTCTCGTTGCTGAGACAAACACCTGACATCCAAAATTAGGGATGAAAAGGTTTATTTAGCTTACAGTTTTTGGTGGTTTCAGTCCATAATCAGGTGGCTCCAAGGCAGAATGGCATGCCACTGGGGCAATACTTCAAGGCAGCAGCCAGAGCAAAAGAGCCCAAACTAAAGCCTCTTCTCTACCCTTATATTGTACACAGGCCACCCCCGCTTCAGGTTGGGTGTAACACTCACAAATTGTCCTTGCTCTCCTTTGCACAGGATGAGGATATTTACAAAGTAAGAACCCTGGCTCCCTGCTGAGTCTCTCAGTTAAACTTCTAAACTTCTCAAGTTGACACAATGTATTAACCATAAGAGTCACATAGCAAGTGTACATGGAAAGAACAAAGAACTTGTTAGGAAGGTATGAGTCTGAATGCCTTGGCCATCCACTGAGGTGACCAATGTCTATCTAGACTTTATTAGACCAGGTGTTAATGATATAGGGGAATGAAACTCCCAACGTACTATATGTGCAGTATGAGTTCATGTTTTCTAAAATCAAAGAATGAATTTTAGGAACAATGGAGGTTAAGAGCAGAATATATTTACTGAGAGAAAGAAACCTTCTGTCTGAAAGAGAGACAGAAGGGGTCCCAAGTGGGTTGCCAAAGACTGTCTTTCCTAGGGACAATTATAGAGCAAAATCATGAGGTGAGATGGGTCCAAGGTTGGGGGAAATGTGAACTTGTAAAGTGGGTAAAGGTGGGACAGAACTGTAGTCAACCAATAAGATGAATTGCTCAGATAGAACTGATTAAATCGGGGACAAAAGGGGAAGCGAGTCACGTAGCAAGTGAGTGTGCTTAACGAGCAGTGACTCTTCCCGTAGTGGGTTGGAATAGTGACTTCTGGCTTTCTTAGGGTGACAAAGACCTTTTTAGAATATCAGTCCTTAGGATGTGGGTGTATTTGTTTGATCTTTTGCCTTGAGGCCTGGCCTCAAGCAGGAGGTGTCTGTCTCCCCACAGTTGCAGGGTATCTGGGCTTCTGCACTGGCTCCTTTGAGGGCCTAGCCCTGTCTGACTGCCTATAATATCTCTATCTAACTCAGCTGCCTATAACATTACCACTTATCTAAGGTCTTGTTTCATCTTTATGTTGAGTCCTGGTCTCTAACAGATGTGTCCATGGCTGAAGTTATAGTGTGCTTTCAACTTCTGCACTGACGCCCTCGAGGGACTAGCCCTGACTGCCTATAATGTTTCTATCTAGCTTAGCTGTCAATAATAAAACTATTGTGAAAGGTTAAAGGTCAGAAATATGTAGCATCAGGTCCTCCATAGGAAATGTTTTCTAGCACTCGATTCTAGTCATCAGTTCAAAATCAAGCCTTATACTTCCTGAAGCATCAGTTTCAAGTGTTTCCCTCCCTACCTACTAGATTTGACCTCTGTTCTGTCCTCCTTGATCATCTTAATTTCAAGAACACTGCTTCCAATTTCTGACTTTGTTGTAATTGCTTGTCAGTGATGATAAATTCTTATCCAAAAGAGAGTCTTCTGGATGCATTTGTGTACCATCTTTCCTCTGAAGTAGAAAAATACATGGAGGGGGCTCTGCAGAGAATGATTTGGTGAAAAGGAAACCATGAATATAGTTGTCAGCTTTTTATCACTTTTGAACTCATAACATACCCTCATTTTTCACTTGCGTTTTTAAAATGATGAAAATTACATAGTAGAAATATCAGAACATGAACTCAAGTTTTTATGATACTAAAACTCACATACCAGGAGCGATCTTTTGCTTTTTAAGTCTCAGGCATCTATGCCATCCTAGCTGTGATACATTTGATTGTGACATGCAGCCACCTGCCTTTGCTCTTTTTCTGGGGGAGGAGATACCAGTAATTGAACTCTGGGCCTTGCATTTGCCAGGCATGCACTGTGCTACTGAGTTACATCTCTGGCCTTTGAAGTGACTGCCAAGACACACATTGAAGTCACTGTGGATGGGGGTGAAATTACAGTGAACTATGTCAACATAAGCAAATAAAGAGATGGGGAATCCTAGAAATACCCGGACAAGAAAATATGCGAGGACTATAGAACAAGATGACAAAGGAATTGAATCTCAAATGTCCATCTCAGGGGTCCAAACCAAGCTTTGTCTCCCAATATCTTACATCCTCCTATAACTGGCCTCACTAAATTGCCCCTCCTGTACATGGTGGGAACTACAAGTGAATATCAATGAAACACATTTTATCATCTAGAGCAAGGTGCAGGTGTGAGTTTCTGGGTTCATTATGATATAATTTGTCCATTACAAATGTTCCTAAATTTTGTAAACCTGAGCTTTGAAGTTTCTGTCTCTTTCTTCATCTCTTAGAAAAATGAATATCTTTTTGACCAAAATAAATGTCAAGTTGGCCAACTTAAGTACCTCTCTAAACCCTCCACTTCCTTCAACATCCTTCAACACACCTAGCATTTTACATTACCTTAATCACAGTAAGAATGTATCTCTACATGAATCTTACACTGGCCACTTGGGTTTATACCTTTAGGTTTCTGTGCTCACTGCTGGCCAACTCAAAAAAGGTCATACATTGTGTGATGTAGATGTGTTGTCTCTGCCATGCTATTTTCCTGCCATTGGTTCCCTATTTTCCCCCTCCATTCAACTGTCCGCCCCCACTTGATGGTCCCTCTCTGTCACTGTTCCTGAGACCATTGTCATTTTTATCTCTCTCTAGAATGTCCTTTAATATTCTTTGTAGGTTGGTTTGGTGGTCATGAATTCCTTGAGTTGTTCTTTGTCATGGAAGTATCTTGTTTCTCCATTAATTTTTCTTTTCTTTTGTGGCACCGGGGATTGAACTCATGACCATGCACTTGCCAGGCAGGCACTTAAGCCACTGAGCTAGATCCCTTACCCTTGTCTTTTTGAGACAGGGTCTCACTATGCCATTCAGACTGGCCCTGAGCTCACTTTGTAGCCCAGGCTGGTCTCGAACTCATAATGATCCTCCTGTCTTAGCCTCCCGAGTGCTGGGATTACAGGTGTGAGCCACCATGCCCAGCTTCTCCATTAATTTTGAAAGAAAGTTTTTCAGGGTACAGCAGTCTGATTTGGAAGTTGTTTTCTTTCAGGACTTGCAATACTTCACTCCAGCCTCTTCTTGACTTGATGGCTTGTGTTGAGAAGTCTGCCATGATTCTGATGGGTTTTCCTTTATAGGTGATCTGTTTTTTTTCTTTAACAGCTTTTAATATTCTTTTCTTGAGTTGAATTTCTGGGATCTTGATTGTTACATGTCTGGCTGTAGATTTGTTTTGGTTATGGCTAGCTGGAGTTCTATATGCCTCACTTATTTGAACATCACTTCCTTTTCCCATGCTTGGGAAATTCTCAGAAATTATTTCTGTAAATAGGGTCCTGATATCATTTGTTTTGACCACTGTTCTTTCACTCACATCTTTAATTCTTAAGTTATGTTTCTTTGCATTGTCTTACAGCCATTGAATTGTTACTTCCTGATTCCTTGTTATTTTTAAGAGATCTTTCCTTCCATGTTCACAAGTTGCAAACCTGTCTTCAAGGTTTAAAAGTCTATTTTTAGTTTCTTTCAAGTGGTTTTTCCAGCTTTCAATTGAGTCTTTAATTTCCTGGATATCTCTTTGAATCTGTATCATGCACTCTAAATCTCTCTTATACTGTTCATTCATGGTTTCCCTCATTTTCTTATGCTTCTCTGCTTTTTTTAATCTATGTCTAGAGGTGCTTAGCAATTCTTTTATTATGTTTTTGATTTCTTCTTTTATCTGAGATAGTATTTCTGTTCTAATTTCTTTCATAGCTTCATGAAGTTGTGTCTTTACTTCAGTTGACATCACTTCAGATTTTTCAAGTGTGTGACTCTGGAACTCTTCCATGTTTACCTCTCCTGGACTTGTGCTGCTTGGGTTGGACTCCAGAGATTGCCTTTTCCTTCTTCATCTTGATATATTCCTGGGTTTTTCTGGACATGTTGATAGTGGCATCCCAGGTACTTCCTGCATTGGCCACAAATTCTCTGAAGTAAGAGTGGCTCCCCTATAGCTGGTGGAGTGTGCATAGGGGCAGGGCCTCCCATGCTCCTGGACTGAGCTGGGTACTGGCCCACAATGGCCCTTGGAGTGTGCTGGGGGTGGAGCCTGCCAGGGCCTGTGGACCTGAACTGGCAAGGAACCTACATGTTGGCCTCCGGCATGTGTGTGGGGGTGGGACTCAGTCCAAGCAATTTTCATGGGTCTGCACCCAACTAGGAGCTGCTGGAGGAAGCTGGCAGAAGTTTTGGTTCTGGGATTATCCTGCCTGACTCCAGAATGGCTCCTGGCCAATCATTCTCTCTCCCAGGAGGACTGAGTCCTCTGCACTCACTGCCAACCAGTGCAGTCTTTCACATACATCACTCTTTCCCACTGCTGCATCTCTTTGCAGAGGCCTCTGGGGTTGCCAGCAGCCACTGTTACTGTGACCGTGTGTCCCCAGGTTCCAACAACTCTTGCATGGTGAGTCCAGCTCTGCCACCAGTTACCACCTTTTTTGTTTAAGTTTTTCCTTTTACTCTCTCTGTGGGCTTCAATTCACATTTTAGATTCTTCCTGGGTCCACAGGACCCACTTTCTTCCTTCTTGTCTTCCCCATGATGCTATATTCCAGTGTCTGGACTGTGTCTCTCAGGGAGACTGTTTATTCTGCTACTTACTGTTCTGACATCTTCCTGGAAGTGCTGGCAAGTTCTTTAATCAAGTGTTTTGTGTCAGAGATGGAAAGGCCACTATTACAGTTATTAAAGTTGATACATTTAAAACCCTTAATTTATAGCATTCTATTTTAAGCCCAAGAATATCATACATGTACTCTGATGTATTTTGAAACCAGGACATTTCTTCTTATCTTTTTTTGTAACTAAGACATCCTGATCCAGAATAGCATAATGTAGCAGGGAAAAATTGGACATCTTGTTTTCTTTCATGCTTTGGAAGGAGTTGTTCTTGACTACTAAATCCAGGACTTCTCGTTCTAAACTCTTTCCCAGGAATTGATATATTTTTTGTATAGTGCCTCTTGTGTACTAAGAAAGAAAGAAAAAAAGCCACAGCATGGACATGAAAGCGGAGAACAACAGAGACCAAAAGGTAAGAAAGGAGGGTGCTTTATAAGATGTAGGAGGAGGAAGAAGAGAGGATTTATATAGAGCAGATGGAACAGATTGGGTTAGATGCAAGGAGAGAAATACAGAAAAAAAGACCAAGAGGAGAGACCATGAAGTCACAGAATGGGCATTTGATGGAGGGTTTCTCAGTATTACTGCATTCTTGACTACTCAATGAAAGAGTTCTGGACTACTTAATGAGAGAACATGGAACTTTCAAGTGTTAGAAATGCTCTGGATTATAATAACAAGGAAGAAAAGATCCAGAATAAATTAGTTTTAAATTTTAGACCTTTCTCTTAAGGCTGGTAGACTTTCATTCTTTTTTCAAGTCCTGGAGATTGAATGAAGTTAAGCCTTTGCTTAGAGATATATCTTCATCCTTTTTATATTTTTATCACTGGCACATGGTTATCCAGACTTTGTTTAACAGTGACAATTAAGTTGTCCAGACTCGGCTCAAACTTGTGCTTCTTCTACATCAACATTCAGGAATACTGGGATTATAGGTCAGGTCGTAACGCTTTCATTCTTATTTATTCCACGACCTCCATTTACTATCTAACAAGGAGACACACGGTCATGACAGTAAGTAAAAATAAACTTAGCAAGTGGTTCCAAAGTAGAAAAAAAGGAATATTTTGGAGCATTCACCTGAAATAAGTTTGGCATCAAAATGTTCTTATTAGAAATGGATTTCATAAGGGAAAAAGAAAAATGTTTATATATACATACAACTGCTAAGATGACTATACTACTAATTCTATTAGTTTTTGGAAAAGAACAATTAATACTCATATGATTAGATCAATTTTGCATGTCTATATCTGGTTATCTAAGTAACTCTTTTGACATGCAATGTTATGATCATTGTTAAATTCCTATCATCTTTTGTTTTTTTTCCATGTTCTTCAGTGGCACCCACTAGAAACACTTTTTTAATAAGCCTGGCACCAGAGTTTAGGACTTTTAATTTGTCCTAAAAATCACTGAAGCAAAAAAAATCATAAAACATTCTGCTTTCCTTTACAATCCCCCAACACACACACAAGAAGTATTTGTAGGAAAAAAATGGTTTTGTACATGGCATGAAACAATATAAATTCAAAACTTACAGATCAGTGGTAGCTCTATCACTCATCTCTTTAAAAAGTTTATGAATCTCCAGTCAAAACCCACAGGGTATATTGAGTTCATCTCTCCTGAAATGTCATCGCTGCACTCCCCAAGGACACCACAGGATGCACACCAGCATGGAATGTCCTCAGAAGGCTCTGTCATCAACAGATAACAGACCAAAACCCCAGAGTCCTTTCTTTCCAGCAATCACGGGCAGACAGGGACAGAGGGACTATTCAAACTTTGTCTTCTTTCCTTGTGGTTTGTGGTCTCTGCCACCTCCCCTGCCTCCTCAGAAGCCACCTCACCCTCCAAAGCCTCCCCAGTCTCTGCCTCCGAATATGCCTTGGCTGCCTCTGCTGCCTCCACAGCCCCCAAAGCCGCCTTCACCCTTAGGCTTGGTGCAGTAAAAGGTGACTTTGTTTCTGTCGATTTCAGTCTTCCATGGCCTCCTTGGCAGCCTTGGCATCCTCCTCAGTGCTGAAGCTTACCAAACCCCTTGGAGGAGCCAGTCTCCTGGTCAGTGACTATCTTTGTCCCTATAGAGCCATCAAACGACTCCTTTAAGGTCTCCTCCGTGGTTTTCTCAGACAGATCCTTGACAAACAGGGTTTTGGATGGCTGGCTTTTTGCATAAGGTGAACCCCTGGGTCCTTGCAGCTTGTCTGATCATTCTGTCCTCAATTTTCCTTTTAATGCAGGAGTTCAAAGCTTCTTTTATGTTTTCAAATGAAGCAAATTCTATGAAGGTGTACCCTTTAGATTTGCCATTTTCATTCTGGGGCACTTTGATGAAAGTTGCCTTCTCAAATACTTCTTGAAGAGTTTCTTCTGTTGCACCATAGGAGAGGTTGCTTAAATACAGACTTTCTTTTATTTTGAAGAGTACACAACCAAACAAAATAAAACAGAGTAGAGTCAGTCACAACAAAACAATGAACATGGTACATGACTTCTAAACAGGGTAAAAAGCAATTGATAATGGCTACCATAATGCCTCTTGTTATCTGCAATATAACTGCCCATACCATCAGGGATAAGTAAAATCAAACAAAATACAACAAAATAAAACAGTAAAAAACAAAAACTAAACAAAACAAAAAAGCATAACAATGTAAGCAATACAGAAGTTCAAGATACTAGTAAAACAGCAGTGGCTACCATAATGTTTGTTATCTTCAGAATAGTTGCCTACACCTTCAAACATATTACAATCAAACAACACAGAATAGAGTAAAATCAATGAAAACAAAACAATGAAAGCAATACAAGGTTTCTAAATAAGATATTGGACATCTTTGATGGCTGCAATTATATATTTTGTTATCTTTAAAATAGCAGTCCATACCATCAAGTATAATAAAATCAAACAAGTCAGAATAAAGGAAACTAATCAGAATAATAAAGACAATATGAGTTTCAAATCATGGTAATAGATTAACAGTGGCTGCTTCCTTCCCTTTTTAGATAATTCATCCCCTTTGACTTTCCCATTATGTATTGTGCACTTTGGATCCCACTAACTCCTTTAGTTTGTTATACTAGGGAGACAACATGAAATTCACCCATGTGACTCAGAACCATTTCATCCATGAGCATGATCTCAAGTTGTTTCTATCCACTTTTAAGATCCTTGAGGTTATCCTCTTTTATAGTTCAGTAGGTTTCCACCACATAAAGTACCATGTCTTTCTTATCCATTCTGCAATTAATGGGCAGGCTACCCTTATTTTTTTTCTGGCTCCCTGTCAACTAGGGCATTGTTCTCTCTCCTTTAACTTTCAGTCTATGAATTTTCTTTCTAGTTAAATGTGTTTCTTCTATAAAGCAAACTGATAGATCCTGTCTCCTGATCCACTCTGCCTGTGTTTCTTTGTATTGGTGTCTTGAGGCCCTATTGCACTGCATTATTTCTACCATGCTATTATCTTTTTTAATAATTTATTTTTATTTTAAAGAGAACAAAACAAAACAAAACAATACAGAGTTAAGCACAAGAAAATCATTTCAGAACCAACCACTGCAAGCAATACAGGTTTTCAAAACATAACAATAGGAGCTTAACAATGGCTATCCTAGTGTTTCTTGTTTTCTTCAAAATAGTTGTTCATACATTCACACAAAATAAACTAAAACAAAACAAAATAATATAAAACCAGATAAAACAAAAGAGTGAAAGTATTATGGGCCTTCAAATCAGACAATAAAAAATCAAGAATGGCTACTGTAATGTCCTTTGTTTTCTTCAAAAAAGCTGCTCCTATATTCTCACATATTGCAATCAAATAGTAGAAAACAGACTTAAACCAATCATTTCAAAGAATAAAAGCATTATTGGACTTCAGAACCTTGTCCCCATATTTATTGGGGATTATGTATCTTATTAAGTCTTTCAGTTTCTTACACTAGGGAGATGATGTGGTGTTTACACATGTGAGTTTGGTATATTTCACTTATAAGAATGGTCTCTAGTTGCATCCATTTACCTATAAAAGCCTCAGTGTGACCCTTCTTTATAGTTGAATAGTACTCCATTGTATAAAAGTACCACATCTTTTTTATCCATTCCTCAATTGATGGGGATTTGGGGTGTTTCCAAGATTTGACTATAACAAGTTGTGCTGCTATAAACATGGGTGCACGTATGTCACTCTGGTATGATGATTTCACCACTTCTGGGAATATGCCCAGAAGTGGAATAGCTGAGTCAAATGGGACTTGCAATCCTAGCTTTTTGAGGAACATTCAGGCTCAATTCTACAGTGGCTGCACCAGCCTACACTCCCATCAACAGTGGAGAAGTGTTCCTTCTTCTCCACATCCTCTCCACCATTTGTTCTTGGTGGTTTTCTTGATCCTGGCCATTCTTTCTGGAGTGACATGGAATCTCAGAGTTGTTTTAATTTGCATTTCTCTAATGACCAATGATGCTGAACATTTTTCATGTATTTATTGGCCTTTTTTATTTCTTCAGCTGAGAAGTGTGTTTTCATCTCAGATGTCCATTTCTAGATTGGGTTTTTGAATGTCGAGGGCCTGATTTCTGTTTGATTCTTTATGTGTTCTAGATAGAAGACCTTTGTCTGAAGGACAGTTCATGAAGATTTTTTTTTCCCAATATGTGGGTTTTCTTTTCACTCTGTTGGAGATGTCTTTTGACATGTAAAAACTTTTTAACAAGACAAGATCCCAGTTGTTGATTCTGGGAAGTGTTTCCCATGCACTTTGACTTTTGTTCATCAATTCTCCACCTACCCCTATGTCTTCAAGATTTCTACCTACTTTGTTTACCAGAAGCTTTAGTGTTTCCCTTTTAATATTTAGATCTTTGATCCATTTTGACTTTAGTTTAGTGCACGGTGATAGGCTTGGGTCTAGTTTAAGGTTTCAGCATATGGAAAGCCAGTTTTTGCAGCACCACTTATTAAAGAGGCTATCTTTCTTCCAGTGAACTTGTTTGGCCCCTTTGTCAAAGATAAGGTGGCTGAGTGTGTTTGTATTTGGGGTTGTGTCTTCTAATGTATTCCATTGATCCTCAGGTCTGTTTTGATTCCAGTACCATGCTGATTTTATTACAGTAGCTTTGTAGTACAATTTCAAGTCTGGGATTGTGATGCCTCCTGTCTTGCCCTTGCTGTCCAGAATTGCCTTTTTGTATTCTAGGTCTCTTCTGGTTCCAGATGAATTTTAAGAATGATTTCTCTAGGTCTTTGAGGTATGCCAATGGTATTTTGATGGAAATTGCATTAAATCTGTATAACATTTTTGGGAGAATGGCCATTTTTGCAATGTCTCTTCTTCCTATCCATGAACACAGAATATCTTTCCATTTTCTGAGATCCTCTTTGATTTCTTTTTTCCGAGTACTGTAATTTTCACTGAATAGATCTTTTGCTTCCTTTGTTAGGTTGATTCCTAAGTATTTCATTTTTTTTGGATGCTATTGTAAAGGGTGTGGTTTCTCTTATTTCTCTCTCAATGAGTTTGTTGTTTGCGTACAGGGACGCTATTGATTTCTGAGTACTGGCTTTGCACCCAGCTACATTACTGAATTTGGTTATTACATCCAGAAGTCTTTCGAGGGAGTTTTGAGAGTGTTCTATGCAGAGTATCATGTCATCTGCAAATAGTGATAATTTAACTTCTTCCTTTCTATTCTTAGTGTTTTTATTTCTGTCTCTTGTTTAATTGCTCTGGCTAATGTTTCCAGAACTATATTGAATAGGACTGGTGATAAAGGACATCCTTGTCTTGTTCCCATTTTTAGAGTGAAAGCTTTCAGTTTTTGACCATTTAATGTGATACTGGCTGTTGGTTTGTCATAGATTACCTGTATCAGATTGAGGTAAAGGCCATCTATTCCAGTTTTCTGTAGGGTCCTTATGAATGAGTGATAGCTTTTTCTGGATCTATTGAAATGATCATGTGATTCTTAGCTTTGGCTCTATTGATATGGTGTATTACATTTATTGATTTGCATACATTGAACCATCCTTGCATTCCTAGGATGAATCCCAGTTGGTCATGGTGTATAATCTTCTTGATGACTTGCTGCATTCTGTTTGCCAGTATTTTATTGAGGATTTTTGCATCAATGTTCACTAGGGAGATTAGACTGTAGTTCTCTTTCTTGGTTAGGTATTTCTCTGGTTTTGGCATTAGGGTAATACTTGCTTGCAGGAATGATTTAGGGATACTTCCTTCCCTTTCAATTTCATTGAAGAGTTTTAGGAGTGTTGGCATTAACTCTTCCTTGAATTTCTTGTAGAACTCAGCTGTGAGTTCATCAGGACCTGGACTTTTCTTGGTTGATAAGGTTCTAATTACATTTTCAATTTCCTTAACTGAAATTGGGCTATTCAGTAGTTATACCTCTTCTTGATCCAGTTTTGGTAATTGGTATGTTTCTAGAAATCTGTCCATTTCTTCGGTGTAATCAAACTTATGAGAGTAAAGATTTTCAAAGTAGGTACTGATGATCTTCTGTATTTCCACGGGGTGTGCAGTGATTTCACCCTTTTCATTCCTTATGCATGGATTTGAGTTTTTCCTTTCCTTTTTTAAAATAAGGTGGGCTAGGGGCTTGTCAATTTTTTTTTCTTTTAAAGAAAATAGGACAAAACAAAACAAAACAGAATGAAAAAAGTGAAAGAAAACAGAATAGAGTCAAAGATAATATAGCATTTCAAAACAGAACACTGCAAGCTATACAGGTTTTCAAAACATAACAACAGGAGATTAACAATGGTTACCCTAGTGTCTCTTGCTTTCTTCAAAATGGTTGTTCTTACATTTACAGACAATAAACTCAAACAAAACAAAGTAGTATAAATCCAGATAAGAGAATAGCATTACAGGTCTTCAAGTCGGATAACAAGAAATGAGCAATGGCTACTATAGTGTCTCATTTTTCAAAAGAGCTGTTCCTATCTTCTCGCTTATTGCTTTCAAATAGTAGGAAAGGGACTTAATCCAATCAAATCAAAGAATAAAAGCACCATTGGATTTCAGAACCCTTTGTCCGTATTTATCAGGAATTTTGTATCTTATTGAGTCTTTCAGTTTCTTACACTAGGGAGGCAATGTGGTGTTTACACATGTGTGTTTGGTTTATTTCACTTATGAGTATGGTCTCAAGTCGCGTCCATTTACCTATAAAAGCCTCCATGTGATCATTTTTTATAGCTGAATAATACTCCATTGTATAAAAGTACCACATCTTCTTTAACCATTCCTCAATTGATGGGCATTTGGGTTGTTTCCAAGATTTGGCTATTACAAATTGTGCTGCTATAAACATAGGTGCACATATATCACTATGGTAAGATGATTTCACCACTTCTGGGAATATGCCCAGAAGCGGAATAGCTGGGTGAAATGGGACTTCCAGTCCTAGCTTTTTGAGAAACCTCCATACTGACCTCCACAGTGGTTGCACCAGTCTGCACTCCCACCAACAGGGGAGAAGGGTTCCTTTTTCCCCACAGCCTCTCCAGCATTTATCGTTGGTGGTTTTCTTGATCCTGGCCATTCTTTCTGGAGTGAGATGAAATCTCAGAGTTGTTTTAATTTGCATTTCTCTAATGACCAATGATCCTGAACATTTCTTCATGTATTTATTTGCCATTCGTATTTGTTCAGCTGAGAAGTGTGTTTTCATCTCAGATACCCATTTCTGGATTGGGTCTTTGAATTTCGAGGGCCTCATGTTTTTTAATTCTTTATATGTTCTAGATAGAAGACCTTTGTCTGAAGGGCAGTTGACTAAAATTTTTTCCCAATTTGTGGGCTTTCTTTTCACTCTGTTGGAGATTTCTTTAGACATGCAAAAACTTTTTAACAAGACAAGATCCCAGTTGTTGCTTCTGGGAAGGGTTTCCCTTGCAGTTTGACTTTTGTTCATGAATTCTCCATCTACCCCTATGTTTTCAAGAGTTCTACCTACTTTGTTCTCCAGCAGATTTAGTGTTTCTGTTTTAATGTTTAGATCTTTGGACCATTTTGAATTTAGTTTAGTGTATGCTGATAGGCTTGGATCGAATTTTAGTTTTTGGCATATGGAAAGCCAGTTTTTCGAGCACCATTTATTAAAGAGGCTATCTTTCTTCCAGTGAACTTGTTTGGCCCCTTTGTCAAAGATAAGGTGGCTGAGTGTGTTTGTATTTGGGGGTGTATCTTCTAATCTATTCCATTGATCTTCAGGTCTGTTTTGATTCCAGTACCATGCTGACTTGATTACAGTAGCTTTGTAGTATAATTTCAAGTCTGGGATTGTGATGCCTCTTGTCCTGCCCTTGCTGCCCAGAATTGCCTTTGCTATTCTAGGTCTTTTGTGGTTCCAATGAATTTTAAGAATGATTTCTCTAGATCTGTGAGGTATGCTAATGGTATTTGGATGGGAATTGCATTAAATCTGTATAATAATTTTGGGAGAATGGCCATTTTCACTATGTTTGTTCTTCCTATCCACGAGCATGGAAAGTCTTTCCATTTTCTGAGATCCTCTTTGATTTCTTTCTTCACTGTACTGTAATTTTCATTGAATAGATCTTTTGCTTCCTTTGTTAGGTTGATTCCTAAGTATTTCATTTTTTTGGATACTATTGTAAAGGGTGTGGTTTCTCTTATTTCTCTCTCAGTGCGTTTGTTGTTTGTGTACAGGAATGCAACTGATTTCTGAGTATTGACTTTGTATCCAGCTACATTACTGAATTTGGTTATGACATCCAGATGTCTTTCTATGGACTTTTGTGGGTCTTCTATGTAGAGTATCATGTCATCTGCAAATAGTGATAACTTAACTTCTTCCTTTCCTATTCTTATTCCTTTTATTTCCCTCTCCTGTCTAATTGCTCTGGCTAATGTTTCCAGCACTATATTGAATAGGAGCGGTGAAAGTGAACATCCTTGTCTTGTTCCCAATTTTAGAGTGAAGGCTTTCAGTTTTTGACCACTTAATGTGATACTGGCTGTTGGTTTGTCATAGATGGCTTTTATCAGATTGAGGTAAAGGCCATCTATTCCAATTTTCTGTAGGGTTCTTATCATGAAAGTGTGTTGAACTTTATCAAAAGCTTTTTCTGCATCTATTGAGATGACCATGTGCTTCTTATCTTTGGCTCTATTGATATGGTGTATTACATTTATTGATTTGCGTTTGTTGAAACATCCTTGCATTCCTGGGATGAATCCCACTTGGTCATGGTGTATAATCTTCTTGATGACTTGCTGGATTCTGTTTGCCAGTATTTTATTGAGGATTTTTGCGTCTATGTTCATTAGAGAGATTGGCCTGTAGTTCTCATTCTTGGTTGGGTCTTTCTCTGGTTTTGGTATTAGTGCAATACTTGCTTGCAGGAGTGATTTAGGGAGACTTCCTTCCCTTTCAATTTCATCAAAGAGTTTGAGGAGTGTTGGCATTAACTCTTCCTTGAATTTCTTGTAGAACTCAGCTGTGAATCCTTCAGGACCTGGACTTTTCTTGGTTGGTAATGTTCTAATTACCTTTTCAATTTCATTAACTGAAATTGGATTATTCAGTAGTTTTACATCTTCTTGGACCAGTTTTGGTAATTGATATGTTTCTAGAAATCTGTCCATTTCTTCAGTGTTATCGAACCTATGAGAGTAAAGATTTTCAAAATAGGAATTGATGATCTTCTGTATTTCCACTGGGTCTGTAGTGATTTCTCCCTTTTCATTCCTTATTGCATGAATTTGAGTTTTCTCTTTCCTTTTTTTAGTAAGGTTGGCTAGTGGCTTATCAATTTTATTTACTCTTTCAAAGAACCAGCTCTTTGATTCGTTGATTCTTTGTATTGTTTTCTTAGTCTGAATTGCATTAATTTCTGCTCTGACCTTTATAATTTCCTCCCTTCTTTTGGCTTTGGGTTGGGCTTGTTCTTTTACTAGATGTTTCAGATGTAGCATCAGATTATTTATTTGTGTTCATTCCATTTTCCAGATGTGGGAATTCACTGCAATAAATTTCCCTCTAAGGACTGCTTTCATTGCATCCCACAGGTTCTGGTAGGTTGTGTTTGTATGTTCATTTGTTTGTAGATATTGTTTAAGTTCTTCTTTAATTTCCTCTGTGACCCACTGATTGTTCAGGAGTGTGCTATTTAATTTCCATGTGTTTATGGAGTTTTTGTAATTTCTTTTGTCATTAATTTCCAGTTTGATGGCACTATGATCAGATAGTATGCATGGGATAATTTCAATTCCTTTGCATTTATTTAAGCATGTTCTATGGGCCAATATATGGTCTATTCTAGAGAATGTACCATGTGAAGCTG
>RJWT010019328.1:0-18450 GCA_004365215.1 Cuniculus paca
CAAGATTATCATATAATTAGTATAATTATTAGATGAGTATATTGTATTAATATAATTATAATTTATAATTTTACATTATAAATTTATTAAATTATCTATTTGATTTATTAAATTAAATTTATTATATATGAATTACTAAAATTATAAATATAATAATATTACATAAAATACTTTTTATATATACATATATATACTTTTTTTTCATTTAGTCATCAAAATGCCTCTATGAGTTAGTTACTTTTCCCAATTTATAGGCCAGAAATGGAAGAACTAAGCACCCTGCCCAGATTCATGTGCTGTAGGAGATGTTAGGCAATAACTAGATCCGTCTGATTCCAAAACTCAAGCTCTGTTCTTCTATTTCTTATGTACCTGTTTGCCCATTTTTACAAAGCCCAGTGGTAGTGATGAGCTCTGGGCTTATGGGAAACCAAGTGAGCAAATATCTCGAAGAAGAGGATGATCTGTTTTGTACCAGACAATGCACCAAAATGTGTCAGTGTCTTGCTTTCTGCTTGGGCCATAGAATGCAGGATTTGGAGGGAGACATGGATGGAGATCATTTGGTTTAGTTCAAGTTCTTCATCTTATACATGAAGGAAATAAAGCTCAGCGTGGTGACAACTTGCTTAATGTTTTCAAAGGCCAAAGTGAAGGTCAATTGAAAAATACCTGACCCCAGGCCAAGCCTAGGAACTCGCCAAGCCCACTCACGTTGAGTGCCCGACAGAACACACTCTCTACACGCTACACTTACAACAACAGCGCAAGACTGGTAGAGAAACTGGGGCAGAAGCACAAGCAAAGAATATTCAGAAGGAGGAGAGTTTTGAAGTGACTAGAGGGCGGCTGGCCCTGATCAAGCTGGAGTAGGCCTGCGCCCCACAGCCAGCTCTGTGGCAAAAAATCCCTGATTTGGAACCCAGGCTCACCTTAGCCTGAACTCCAGAGCACTGCGTGACTTCCCAGAACTTGAGCTTCCTCATCTGTAAATTCAGAGTGCTGACTTTACAGTCATCACAGTGGTTTAAAAACAATCTGTTAAGGGGCCGGGAATTTAGCTTAGTGGCATGAGCACCTAACTGAGCACGAGGTCGTGAGTTCGATCCTCGGTACCATAAAAAATAACATAAAAATAATCTGTTAAAAGACCTTAGTGTTCATCACCCAAAGTATACTAAATTTTGAAATTCTTTTTAAAGAAACAGAGACCATAATGAAATTATGAGATGTTCATTAAAATGGTTATGTTGAAGCCAAAGAGCACACTGCTGTTTGAGTAGGATAAGAGGATATGAGAAGCACCTGAAGATCTGTAACAAGCAGACATTGTTGAGCTCTTGCATTTATAAAGACCCTTAATTCCCTGCCTTGCAGGAACTCCAGGAACGGATGGGGTGGGTGGGGGTGGGTGGTGGGGAGGAGAGAGACAGCGACACACTTGCCACTCAGGGGAAATGCAAATGGAAGTCAATCTGCCAGATAAGTGGAAGCTGCCCGACAACCCGAAAAGTAAGAACGCAGCATTGGAGAACCGTCTGATTTAAACCAAGGAATCATTTTAAGACTTGAATTTAGACCTGGAGGAAGAAAAGCATTGTTTCAGCAAAGTCCAATTAAGGCATTAAAAATCCAATTTGAATTGAGTTGGTAGGCCTGTCTCAGCACTGGGATAAGATGCTTATCTGACCAAGGCGCCCAGGGACAGCTGCTTACTCCGGCCCCTCCCTCTGTCCACTCTTGCGGTCTTTCCCTCCTTCTTCCCCAACACAACTTCTTCCTGTAAACTTCTCAGTTTCTGCTCACTTCTCAATTTTCCGTTTCATCACCAGTGGTGTAATACGCTGATGGCCTTCCTCAGGGACAGTGTCCTCAGAAAGACTTTTCCTGCATTTGTATTAGTTGCCACAGCAGTTCTGATAACTTTTCACAACTTGGTGGCTTAAAACATCTGAAATTTATTCTCTAGTAGTTCTGGAGGCCTGAGTCCCAAACGAACCAGTTTCCCTGGGCAGAGGGCCAGGGCTGGCAGGACTGCGTTACCCAGAGGGATGTGGAGGATGGGGTGGGAGGGTCCAAGGGTGTCTCTGCTCCCTGCCCCTTCACGTTTTGCGGCTGCTGCATGGTGCCCAGGGTTTGCAGGTGCCCTAGGTCACTCTGCCTCCATGGCCACATGGTCTGGTCCTCTACTCACAGTCTCCCTTTGCCTCTCATGAGGACACGTGAGGGCCTGTAGAGCCCACAGTGATAATGCTAATCTCTTCAAGGTAGTTAATCACATCTGTTACTCAGTAAGGTAGAAGTCACTCATAAGGTAACATTTATGGGTTCCAGGGATCAGGACTTGGCCATTGGTTGGCCGTTATTCCATCTATTACAGTCTTCAGAACCAGAAAATGGAGAGTCATCCTTAACTTCTTTCTTTCTTACACACTCTACTTCCGGTCTATCGGCAACTATTGTTCTACAATTGTAAACATCCTAAATCCTGCTATTTCTTTTCTTACCTTGGCCTAGCACCCAATTTAAGTCAGCCTCACCTCTTGTCTGGACTAACACAACAGCCTCCTCATTGGTCTCCCCGCCTCCTTGCAGCCGTGGAAACATCTTAAACACAACCATCATCATGTCATCCTCCTCCGCGAAATGCTCTAATAACTGCCCACAGTGTCTAAAATGAAACCCAATGTCCTTCTCACTGTTCCTATTCTTCTGTGTTTGTACTCGGGACTCCCAGGCACACTGGCTTTGAATTTGCCATTCATACTCCTGTCTCAGTCTCTCACCCTTCTCTTTCCTCTCCTGACTACCCTTTGCCTCACTCCCCCAGCTCACCCTTGACTACATCCAAGTGTTTGTGAGACCTCTCCTGACGCTACTTACAATGACATTTCTTCACTCTCTAGCACATGCGATAATTATGCTCCTCAAGATATTCATTATTACCTAATATTATATTATTTGTTATTTGTCAAATTACTTACTTTCTACTCCCCCACTAAAACATTCATTTTCTGAGAACAGGAAACCTACCTGTTTTTTGTTCATCACTGATTCTCCAGAGCCTAGAACAGAGCCTGAAGTGGAACATGTTGAATGATTTTTTTAATTAATAGATGAATAAGTTACTGAAAGATTTCAAGGGGTAGATGGCTAGGATAAAAAAGGAACGCTCTTAGAACAGACATTTCTCCACTCCCCAACCACAATCTGAAATAGTGGGAGCTGTACTTTCCCCCAACCCTGTATGCCTCATCTGTCCCCACCATACATCGGCTCTGCATAGGGAGCAACCGGGGCCACCCCATTTCAGTTCTGACCAGGCTCCCAGGGGAGGTCACGAGGAAGAAAAAGCTACAAAATGTAAAGCCAGTGAGGGACGTGTGCTTGACAGCAAATATTCTGTATTAAAGAGAGTGTTGCCTATTGGGATTCTTTGCAAGTTTATAGCATAAACGCTGCATTTGATGCCCCACTTGGCACAGCAGTTGGAAAAGCAGTGGGCTTGGTGTGAACGCTGTCTTCCTTTCAGACTCATAGGGCTTGGGCCCAAGCACACCACCTTTCCCCTGCCGCAGACTCTGCTCCCACCTCCAGGGCAAACCAATTTTTCCCCAGTGGCCAGTATAAAGCCACATAAAGTAGGGCAGGGCTACAACACAATAAAAAGCAACTTGAATTTTAGAGGTTTCTCAAGTTGAATTTGTTTTTGTTTTTTTTGAGACAGGGACTCACTATGTAGTGCAGGCTGGCCTTGAACTCACTTATGTAGCCCAGGCTGGCCTCAAACTCACAGCAATCCTCCTGCCTCAGCCTCCCGAGTGCTGGGATTACTGGTACGTGCCGCCACACCCTGCCTGTAATCTGAATTGTTTATATTTCTATACTAGTTGTGTATTCTGGCATGTCACTCCTTACCCATAAAATCACAATAAAGTGTACTTGTTGGGTTGTCACAAGCAACCCATTGAATGTTCTAGCCCAGCACAGGACCCCAAGTCAGCATCACAGAGGATGGAGGAGGGCAGAGAGGACAGCTGTGACATCTAGCACCTCTAGCATTTGGTGGCATGTTTGCATTGGGGTGTGACTGGCCTGCTCTACAGAAGCCACAGAATCTCAGAATGATTGGGTTACAAAAAGACTAAGTAGGTAAAACAGCAATAAAACTTGCATTTCCCAGAAAAAGGAACAGAGCCCAGAAAGATGAACCGATTTTCTCTGAATTAGCCAGCAATGCCCAAACTGGGGAACCAGACCTCGGACTTCTCGTCCTGCACCCCTGTGCTGTGCAGCTGCTCCGTGGTGATTTCAAGAGCTGATTGAACAGCAAGCCTTCCCACTCCTGCCACTGCTCAGCAAAGGTCACAACCCACTACTGGCACAGGGGGACTCAGACTCAGCCTTGGCCCCATCTTCAGGGGAGATGGGGTTCCTCCTACCACATGATATGCCTTTCTCCATTTTCCACTCATTAGAGATGCTCCTGGCTGGACTAGATCCAGACCTGGTTACTTGTCTGAGCCTCCCTCTCTTCCTCCATCAAATGGATCTAATCATGTGTGCCTTATATTGCTAAAAGCTGAATAAATTATATAGAACACTCTCACCTTTATGCCTGATTATCTGTTTGGGTTATATGATTAGTAGTTTTAGCATAAGAAATTATACATGTGGTAGATCAAAAATTCAAATAACAGCAATTTCTTACAGTTCAATCTCATAACCATAGCACTGATTGTCCTAAAAGAATAGGACCCAACATTTATTAAATGCTTCTGTGTGCTTGCTACAGTCCTTTCTGTTTCACATGGATTATTCCATTTAATTTCCATGACCAATGGGGAATGTATCATTACCATCTTCATACATCGAATGAAGAAACTAAAGAACCTAGAAGTTTAGTAATTGCTCAAGGGTGACACACATAGTAATGGGATATAAAACCGGGGAGTTTAATTCCAGAGTTCACATGTACAACAACTACCCCTTACTGGGAAGCCTTCCAAATCAAAAACTATGCCCTGTTGTCAATATACCCTTCGGTCCTCAGTGACAAGATCCCTGTCCTTCACATCAAAACAGTGGTTAGGCTCTGCTACTAATGAGAAGATATGCTGGTTCTGCTTTTTGTCTATCTGACTCCTGACTATGATTTACTCCTTGTTTCTCCATCAGTGTATTACTTCTGTCCAAGAAAAACCTACACATTATTATTAGACATACCTGATGAAAAGTACTTTAGCTAATTGCTTTCCATAATATATGCTGTCCTCTTAATCATATAAAACCTTGCAACTTCAGCTAAATCAGTCCTCAGTCTGTTCCCCATTCATAGGAGGATTCTAGTGCCATATTCTTGCCTACTTTGTCTGTCCTTTCCTGCTCTTGGCAGACCATGCTTAGGAGAGCAGTGGAGATGCTGAGAACATGAGATCTGGTCCCTGCCTATAATCTTATTGGCAGATAGAATATAGAAAAAAGAATACAAGATACTGCACACCAAGTGATGGTGGAGAAACACAAATATTTATTATTCAATGAAGATGTGACAGTAGGGCCTAACATTAGGGAAAACATAAAGAATAATAATTACGGTGCAATTCAAACACTTCCACCTTATCATCTGCACCAAGCCCACAATCCAAGTACTAAAGGGAGCCAAATTGGCCCTCCAGTCCCCGTCGCAGAAAGGAACTCCCTGTGGGCAGGCGGCTCATGCAGAGAGAGCCAGCAGATCCATTGCTGCCCATTAGCCATCGACAGTAAAAGGCTTGCTTCCTGGCAGTCAGCTGAAGTAGGGACATGCAGCCAGGTAAGCCCCATGCACCTGGAGGCTGCCATTGGAGGCCCTTGCTTCCTTCGGGCAGCCATCACCCACTGGGAGAATCAGGCAAACACACCCCTGTGTGCCTGCCACCATCACAGGAGTCCCAGGGTAGACACGCAGGCTGAGAGAAGCAGCCCCTCCACCACGCACCCCTGGCCATCAGGAAAGACCCAGTTTAGCTGCACAGGTCTGCAGAAGCCCACCTCACACCCTGCTACCTCCCTGTAAACCTGGGGTCAGAGGAACCCAGGTGCCTGTCCCATTCCCCTGCACCATTGTGGGGCAGCCATTCTGGGAAGGGCCTGGGACCCTACAAAAAGCTTGTTGGGAGGAACCCATGAGAATGACAAGAGGAAGGAGCAAAAGGCAATCTCAGACCTCCAGCCCACACAGAACAAATCTGGGAGATACAGTCATGGAAGAAAATGGAAGTCAAACACCTGAAATCTCAGAGAGGATAACAAAGGAAATAAAGAAACAACTGCATGAGACTGTAAAAGTAATCAGATCAGAAATAATATCTCAGGTGAAATAAGAAATGAAAAACATAATCAAAGAATTCCTAAGCATATCTAAAGAAGACTTAGATAAAAAAGAAGAGCATAAGAAAATGTTGGAAACCTTGAATGAACAATATAGAAAGGAATTATGATGCATCAAACAGGTTCAAAAAGATATCCAGGAAATTAAAATGTTGATTGAAAGCTGGCAAAACTGCCTGAGATTGAAGATAGACTTTCAGACCTTGAAGACAGGATTGCACCTAGCAATTGCAAAAGGAAATATTTTTTAAAAATAACAAGGAATCGGGAAATAACAATTCAATGGCTCCAGGATGATGTGAACAGAAATAATTTAAGAGTGATAGGCATTAATGAAGAAGCAGGGGTCAACACAAATGAAATAAAGAAATATTTACAGAAATAACAGTGGAAAACTTCCCAAACATGGGAAATGGATCTGGTATACAGATAAGTGAGGCATATAGAACCCCAACTAGCCATAACCAAAGTAAATCTACACCCAGATATATAATAATCAAGATCCCAGAAATGCAGCACAAGAACAGAATATTAAAAGCTGTTAGAGAAAAGACACCGATCACCTATAAAGGAAAATCAGTCAGAATCACAGCAGACTTCTCAACACAAACCATCAAGCCAAGAAGAGTTTGGAGTCAAGTGTTTCAAATTCTAAAAGAAAACAACTTCCAACCCAGATTAATGTACCCTACAAAACTTCCTTTCAGAATTGATAGAAAAATAAGATACTTCCATGATAAAGAACAACTGAAGGAATTCATGACCACCAAACCAACCCTACAGAGAGTGCTGAAGGATACTCTAGAGAGAGATAAAGATGACCATGATTCCAGGAACAGCAGCAGAGGAGGATTGCCAAACAGGACAGGCAATTGAATGAAGAGGAAAAGTAGAAGACCAACAACAGGAGGATAGCATGCAGAGACAAACCAATGTTTGCTAGTTGTAACCAATCATGTAGATGGCCTCAATTCAGCAATAAAAAGAAATGCAGGGAGAGTGGATCAAGAAACAAGATCCATTAATATACTGTATGTAAGAAACACATTAAACTTGAAAGGAAATTCATACACTGAAAATCAAAAGGGAGAAAACAATTGTTCCCTGCGACAGAAGACCAGAAAAAAAACAAGGATAACTAGCCCAGCAACTGCAGAACAGATAAGAAAGATATGGCATTTTCATACAATGAAAAGCTACCCAGCTACAAAGTAGGATAATCTTGAGGTTCTTTGGCGGCAACTGGAGATCATGTTCGTGGATGAAACAGTTTGAACTCATGCAGGTGAACACTAGTATAAAAACACAGAAGTTAGTGGTATCCAAAAACACAATAGACATTATAGAAGTGATAGGGGAGGAAACACCTAGGAGGAGAAGGTGGTAGCCAATGTTAATTTCTTACTGTCTTGTCTAGAACTCTTGTAATGTTTTCACAACTTTGGTAGGTTTGGTTCTGTTCTGTCTTGTTTTGTTAGATTTTACTGTATCAGATGGTATGGGCAACTAGTTTGAACATAATGGGATGTGTTATGGTAATCATGACTGGTTTCCTGTTATCTCGTTTTGTAGTCCTATAATGCTTTCATTCTTCTGTTTAGTTGGTTTTACTCTGTTTTGTTTGATTTTATTATATGTGATGATATGAACAGCTATTTTAAAGAAAAAAAGACATTATAGTAACCATTGTTGCTTTCCTGTTATCTGGTTTTGAAGTCCTATAATGCTTTCATTCTTTTGTTTTGATTGATTTTAGTCTGTTTTCTTATTATTTGATTTCACTGTGTATGAGGGTATGGACAGCTATTTTGAAGAAAACAAGAAACACTAGGGAAGCCATTGTTGATTCCCTACTGTCATGTTTTGAAGTCCCATAATGCTCTCATTCTATTGTTTTGATTGGTCTTATATAATGTTGTTTTGTTTGAATTTATTATGTGTGAAGGTATGGACAACTATTTCGAAGAAACTAAGAGAACTTGTGGTAGCCACTGTTGATTTCCTGTTGACTTGTTGTGAGGTCCTATGTTACTTGCATTGTTCTGTTCTGATTTGCTTTGTTCTGTTTTGTATTGTTGTATTCTCTTTAAAATAAAAAAAAAAGGCGCCAAATTGAGCTTACCAAAAAGGCAGCAAAGCCATTCTATAGAATCCATCCAATCTCCAGGTCACTCCATGTCTTAGCACTAGCAGCATCCTAGTTCTACCCATCACCAGATATGATCCTAAGCCTTTATCTATAAACCTGGTGTCTGGTGACTATAATTTAAGTTATCTCCACTGCCTAGCTTGGCTAGGTCACAGTAAATTGCAGCCTTAAAAGTCACATCTTTTTTTTTTATCTTGGACTCATGCAAACAAAGCATTTTCAGGTAATTTTCATTCCAGCCTCCTTTTCACTAGCAGAGCCTGAAATATCTGCAGTCATTAAGTATATCCACAGGCAGGTATCAGGCATGAGTAGGAAATCAATATGAGCCACTGAAACAAGATATTTCCTCCCTCATTTGCTCATCTAAATAGGGAAAACTTACAGGGGAGTGCTGAAAGAAGCCAGTTTCTCAATGTCCTTTTCTTCTTCCATGTATGGAAAACACAGAAATAATTTTCTGCCAAGAATATGGGCAAAGGCTAAATTAAAAAAAATAAAGCCAGCCCAAAATTCACTTCACATCTTAGAAATAATTAGGGAATCTGTTCTAGAAAAGAGTAGGAGGGAGAGAAAGATCAGAGATTCATTGGGTAGAAAGGCACAAAATGATCAGGCTTTCTATTTCCAGACAAGACTACATGGCTTCTGGGTGTGGTTGCACATACCTGTCATCCCAGCACTTGAGAGGCTGGGTCAGGAGGATTGCTGTGAGTTTGAGACCAGCATGAACTACAAAAAGAGTTCAAGGCCAGCCAGCACTACATCCACATTGACTTCTGAAAATTCTCAGAAGCCTGTATTTTCAAGTCCCATTCCTGAGATTTGGATTGTACACAAAGTCCTTATCCCACCTTTTATTCATCTAAGGTAATGTATTATTGATGCTAGTCTTTTATCCAGATCCTCTGGACTTAATAATATTGTGAAATTTTACAGCTTCTTGACAAGTATCAGGCAGTATTCACCATCACAGGTAATAAACACTGGACAAGGTTTAGGAAGAAAGGGATACTCAAGTCGTTTGGCTTAGTCTGCCATAAAATAATCACAGATTGAGGATGCCAGAAAAAATAAGCATAGACTTAGTGGCTTAAGAAGGAGAAATTTATTTTCTTACTGTGGTAGACAGTAAACACTCAAGATCAAGGTGCCAGCATGGCTAGTTTCTGATGAGGGCTTTTTCATTGAGTTGCAGGTGGCCTCCATATAGGTATGTGCTCACATGACTTCTTTTTTTGTGACTATAAAAGGACAAAACATGCAACTTCTCTGGTGTCTCTTCTTATAAAACCATTGGTTCTATTGCTAGGGTCTCACTCTTTTGACCTTATCTAAACTTAATTATCTCCAGAAGGCCCATCTCCAAATACTACCACATGGGGTTAGGGCTTCAACATACGACTTTTGGGGGACTACAGCTCACTTCTTAACCATGCTATGCTACAGACACTCTCTGTTCCTGTATGAATCATTCTGGTCAAGAACAGACAAGTCCATTAGGTTCAAGGCGACTATTTCTGTAATGTGTATTCTGCAGGCAGCTGTGTTTGGTGCAGCATGGTGTCATTTTTGTGTTATGGTGTGATGCACACTTAACTTGCTGTCAAAAGATAGGTTTCAAGCATCTCACACCCATAAGAATGGCTATGATCAAAACAGAGAATAACCAATGTTAGTGAAGACATAGAGAAGTTGGAATCCTCAATCCCTCTTTGTGGGAATGTAAAATGGTGACAGCACTATAGAAAATGGTGTTGTAGTCTCTCAAAACCAATAATTGAGCTAGGCATGGTGGCACAAATTTGTAAACTCAGCGATTAAGGAGGTTGAGTTAATTGGATTGCAAGTTTGAGGCCAGCCTGTTCAATAATAAAAGGGCTGAGGAATGTAGTGCAGTTGTAGGGCACCTACTTAGCATCGTAATTAAGGCCCTGGGTTTGACCCTCAGTACTGCTATATATACACATATATAATACATATTGAATTACCATGTAATCAAGCAATTTCATTTTTTTGTCTAGATCCAAAAGAATTGAAAAGAGGATCTCAAAAATTATTTGCATACTCATGTACACAGTCACATCAGTCACAGGAACTAAAAAATGAAACCAAACTAATTGTTCATTAAATGACTAACCAATAAACAAAATGTGATATATGCCTACAGTAGAATATTACTCAGCCTTAAAAAGTAAAGAAATATCACATGCTATAGTATGGGTGAATCTTAAATTTATTATGTTAGTGATAAAAGCCAGTCACAGATAAATACTGCATGTTCCCACTAACATGAGATGTGTTTAGGTAAATTTACAAAAACAGAAAAGGAAATGGTGGTTACCATGGCTTGGGAAATGAGGAGTCATTGTCATTAATGTATGTAGGGTTTCAGTTTTGCAGGATTAAAAAAGTCTGGAGATTTATTGTTCAACAATGTAAGAATGCATAACACTTTTGAACTGTACACATAAAAATAGTTAAGATGGTATATTAGTCATTTTTGCTTCTCTGAGACAAAATATCTGACACCCACAGCCTAAAAGAGGAGGGGTTTATTTTGGCTTGCGGCTTCCGAAGTTTCAGTCCATGGTCGGCTACCTCTAAAGTAGAAATGGCAGGGTAGCAGGGCCTGCTGTAGGTGAGAGCTGCTCAGTCACAAAGGCCAAGCAGAGTGCAAAAGGAGGAGACTGGGAGAGAGACACACCCTTCCAAGTCACACCCCCAGCCACCCGCTCTGACCAGGTCCCACCTTTGAACAGCAAGTCAGCTATCAGCCCCTCTGACCTAGGCTCCTTCCCAAAGCCCAACTTCTGAACACATGAGGTTTTATTTTCCAGATGTCAGCCACAAGGATGGTAAGTCTTACATTCTTTTTTTCTATCACAAAGAAAGAGACAGATGTTTGAGCCCAACCTCAAGCAATTTCCAGCACTCATAGAGACATTTAAACTTTCTAAACTTCAATTTCCTCATATGTAAAATAGAGGGTAATCTATCTCTATCTCTCAGAGTTACTGTGAAATCCAAATAGGATAAAGTATGTAAGGGAGTTGAGGACAATTTAGCACAGTGCAACAGTGTGCTAATGTCATTGCTGGAAATTGCTCTGCCATGACTGTAATATTATTGAATGCATTAGCTACCTGACCTCTGAAGGGTCTTTGTGCAATGCAGGCATGGAACCGGCTTCCATATCATTTCCCAGTTTGGGAGGATGGTATAAGGTTGAAATACAATTTCAAGATGGACAATATAGCATGTGAGCAGTGGAAAACAGAATAACCTACTTAAATCTAAAAGCATTCAACCAGGATTTGTAAACAGTAACCTGGGCCAATAAATGATTTGTTTGTTAGAGAAGGGTCAAGAAAATTGCTTCTTTGTGAAGCATTCCCCAGCTGCTACTCAGGAAAAGGCAAACCAATAAAACCCATTTGTGGCCTGTGAAATACTTAATGCTTGTTTGCACTGATGCTTCAACATAAAAAGTTCATTTATAAAGAGAACAGCACACACCAGGAAGTGGCACAAAGTCACAGAAGAACCTGCCCGTTGGCTTTCAGGAAGCTCAACTCTCGAGCAACTGAGTTTTGTGTAAAGGATGAGGGTAGAACCCAGGTTCCCTGCTGCTCACCTCGGTCAGAAAGCCGAAGTCCTTTTTTCTTGGTTCTCCTACTAAATAATAACCAAAATCCAAACCCAGTTTCCCTTTCTAAGTCTTCAAAGAGACTAGAAAAATATTTTTGGAAAGAGGGTCTGTGTTCCTTCACTCATGAACTGTTCTGGAGGGGGCTGTCATGAGGCCAGCAGGTAACCTCTCAGATTGTCCTGTTGCCTGCTGTAGGTGTTCAAGGAAGGACGTAATTAGTAGTCAGGTTGGATCCAGATTGGTAGGGCTGGAAACGGCACTGCTAAAGTCCTGTTAGCTCTCACTGACAGTCTAACAGAGCAGTGAGCCACAATGGGGCTGATACGAAAGAGTAGTGTATTTTAAAAGTTAGTTTAAAGACATAATTGAGACTAAAGCCCTAGTAAAAGAGACTCCACGTGGATTTGGCTGGCTTGCTCTTCCATCTGTTAGCATGTATGGACACAGTCCTCCTCCCCTTCAGAGGATGCAGCCTCAAGGAAGAGACAAGCAGCCCTCACCAGACAGCCAAACCCTGATCTGCTACTTCCCAGCCTCCAAAACAGTGAAACACACATATCTACTCTATACAAACAATCCTCTCTTGGATATTCTGTTCCAGCAGCACAAATGCACTAAGACATCCCAGCACCACCACTATGCTGTTAGTTCTCAATCCTCACAATACTTCAGAAATACCTATTATTTATTGCACATGTTCAACTCAGAGATTCTGATTAAAATTATTGAGGGTTTCAAGGTCCTAAGTTCAGTCCCCAGTACCAACAAAAAAAATTATCAGGGGTGGTGTCTACCCATAGATGATTTTTATATATGGTCAGAATTAAGAACTATGGGGCCTGCATTACAATAAACCAGAGTGAGGTTAAATCAGATTGTACAGTTATGAGTTATTTAATTTGAACATAGGAAAGTTATAAAACTGGTTTGAGGGAAAGGTTGTTTAGAAAAAGGAAAAGGAAAAGGTTGTTAAATTATGCTTGTGAATCAAACATGACTTTATCTACATGCTTTCCTGAGTTCTCCCTAAAATGAGAATAAAGATTAAAAATCCAAAAGGACAAACAGAACAGAGAAGAAAGAGCAGCGCATTAAGAGATAATGACACATTACTGGAAGATGAAATGCAGGTAGAGGAACAGAATTGACTTCACAGAGCTAGAAAAGCTAAAACCTCAGCCTTTTCAAGAGAGGATGCCAATGAGTGCCAAGCTGACCTGTGTTTAAGAATATGGAAACAGACTCAGAAATTGGAAGTACTACCGGGAAACCTGCCTGTCCACATGCAGACAATCAAATGTAGGCCCAAATTTCTGACCATGAACTAAATTACTATCGAAATGGATCAAAGATCTAAACATTGAAACAGAGACACTTTCTCTGCTGGAAGTTAAACACGTAAAAATCTTGAAGACATAGGCATAAGGAAGGACTTTCTGAACAAGGCCCAAATAGCACAAGAAATACCATCAAGAATCAACAAATGGGATGATATCAAATTTAAATGGTAAAGAAAACAATCACCAGAGTGAAGAGACCACCTACAGAATGGGAAAATTTTTACCAGGTATTCCTCAGATGGAGGACTAATATCTAGAATACATAAAAGAATTCAAAGAAATCAGACCCCTCAATAAAAACCCCAATCAAAAAATGGGCAACAGAAATGAATAGACACTTCTTAGAAGTTCAAATGGACAATAATTATATGAAAATATGTTCAGCATTACTGGCCATTACAGAAACACCAATTAAAACAACCCTGAGATTTCACTTCACTCCAGAAAGGATGAGTACCATCAAGAAATCAAATAATATCAAATGCTGCCAAGGGTACAGGGGAAAAGGAACCCTCAGTACCGTTGGTAGAATTATAAACTTACAACCAGTACAGAAATCAATATGGAGACTCTAAAAAATTAAAAAGAGAAATTCCATTTGACCCAGATATTCCTCTTCTAGGAATCTTCCTGAAAGAATTAAAGGTATCATATTACAATGATACATGCATATCCACATTTATAGCAGCACAATTCATATTACCTAAATCTTGGTAGCAGCCCTTATGTCCGTCAATGGATGAATGGATAAAGAAAATGTGATATTTATTCACAGAGGAGTACTGCTCTGCCATGAAAACATAAACTAGAGTCATTCATAGGAAAATGGATGCACCTTGAGAGCATAATGTCAAGTGAGATAAATTGGACAAACGAGCTTAAATGTCACATAGTTTCTCCAATGTAAGAAACTCGAAATATAAATAAAAGATAGACAATAGGAGATAGGGAGATAGATCTTTTGGAAATGAAAGAGGGAGCAAAAGACAGAGGGAGGGAAAAGGGAGAGGAGTAGAAAGGGATGAAAAAAGAATTAAGCTGTGTTATGTACGTGTGCCAACTTTCCATGAGAATGTGATCATTTTGTACTTCAAACATGTATAAATAAAAAAATAAAAATTGAAAACAGCAGATAAATTGGAGACACCAGTTAAAAATATGAGAAGAGAGATAGGATTGAAAACAGAAGGATTAGGTTGAAGTTCTCAACAATGGGAAGTTAGTCCTGCAGGCCCTCTCCTCCAATATAAGAAGCAGAGGACTCCCCTTCTTTCTCATAGAAGGAGCTAGGTTATTCTCTGAAAACCCCATTAAAGGTCTGAGTTCAGACTGGATACCAACACAGCAGAGAACTGAAAATAGACACAGCACCAAAAGTTGTGGGGAGGGAAGGGAATTCAGTGGAAGTCTAGATAAACAGGGGCAACTGTGAGATCTCAAGAATGGTTATTGCCAAAGAAATATTCCCTGCCAAAGACTGGAGGGTCTTTCTGGGAAGAAACTGAAAAACTGTAAGAAAAAGACCTCCCCCAAAATGGCATTAGAGTCTCCACCGTAAGACAAAGGACTTTTTGTCCCATCTCTGGAGAGTGAAAGCAATGACTTAACTGGCCACAGCAGTTATTCCAACCAGCCTTTTAGAGCTTCACTCCAATAGATGACTAACGGCCTCAAGACATTTCCAGAAAGCTTCCCTCCAGCACCAGAAAACAAACCAAAAGAAACCAACATCAAAAGAAATAAAGTCACAAAAGACATTAAATTATTACAAAAAGAGAGAAAAGAGAGATTACTGAACCCACTAAATAAGAACAGAATGCTATTTAAAAAAAAAAAAACTAAACCCAGAAAACAAGAAAAAGTCACTTTAGAAACAAAATTGTGGTGGTTTTGGTAGCTAGCTTCCAAAGGAGCCCAAAACACCTCACTTCCCGACATCCATGCCCTTGTCTGTTCCCTTCCCGTGTGGCAACTGCAGAGATCCTATGACTTCTTCCATCAATAGGATGAAGCAGAAGTGACTGGTGCCAGTTTTTAGCCTAAGTCTTAGGAGTATCTGACAACTTCTACTTTTCTGCAGTATTCTGATCATCTGGGCAACACCCCAGATATAGCAAAGCCAAGTTAGATATTCCACCCTGATCTTCCCTCTGACTGACAGCGAGAGTATATGAAGCCCACACAAGAGGTAAATGAGCCCCAGTCAACCCACTGAGTCACGAAAAATAATAAAATGGTTGCTATCGTAATCCACTGAGTCACAGATTGTATGTTATATAGCAATTGGTGACTAAAATAATTGCTAAAATTAAAAAACAATTAATCTAAGTGTCATCAGTGCCAACACTGAAAGCTAGAAGAAATAGCTCAAAGACTTCCAGAAAGATGGGGGAACAGTAAGCAGCAGAGTAAACAGTCTCTCTTAAAGAAACAATTCAGATGCTGGAATACAACATCATGGAGAGGACAAGAAAGAAGGAAGTGGGTCCCCTGGACCCAGGAAAAATCTAAAATATGAATTGAAGCCCACAGAAAGATAAAAAGAAGAATTTAAATGAAGAAGAAGGTGGTGGCTGGGGGCACCTTAGCTTGGAACCAGACTCACCCTAGGAGAAGAGCTGTTGAGCCTGGGATGCATGGTCACTGTTGCAGTCACAGTCAATCCCAGAGGCCTCAGCTGAGAGGCACAGTGGTGGAAGAGAGTGGTGGATGCAGAGAACTGCACTGGCTGGTAGTGAATGCAGGGGACTCAATACCCCCACAGGAGAGAGCTATTGGCAAGGAGCCATTTTGGAGTTGGGCAGGATAAGCCCAGGGCCAGGACTGCTGCCAGCTTCTTTCAGCAGCTCCAGGTTGTGGGCAGACCCGAGGAAGTTGCTTGGGCCCAGTTCCGCTCCCTTGTGTGTTCCAGACAACATCCTATAAGATCCTAACCAGCTTAGATCCAAAGGCTCTGGAAGCTCCCGTGCAAATGCCACAGTACCCAGCTCAGTGCAGAGGCATGGGTGCCCACCATCAGATATCTGTAGCCAGCACTGACTAGAAAAACCAAACAGTCTTCAGGAAGCTACAGGTTGTGGGTGGACCTGTGGAAGTTGTTTGGACTGAGTTCCACTCCCATGCCATTCCAGACAACATCACTTAGGTTCCTAACCAGCTTAGATCCACAGGCTCTGGCCACTCTGCTCCTGTGCAAACTCCAGGGGCCCTTGTGGGCTGGTACCCAGTTCAGTGCAGAGGCACAGGTGCCCACAGTTGGATGCCTGTAGCCAGCACTGGCCAGAAAATCTGAACAGTCTTGCTTTGGAGAAGTTGTGGCCAGTGCCAGAGATGCCTGGGTCCACACTACCCACATGGAAGTGGAAGAAATCAAGAATATGCCAAGATAAAAAGGGAGAGGGCGATCTCTAGCAACCAATCCAAGCAGCGCAAGTCCAGGAGAGGTAAACATGGAGATCAAGAGTCACACACCTGAAATGTCTGAAGTGCTCTCAATTGAAGTGAAGAAACAACTTCAGGAAGCTATAAGAGAAATTAGAACAGAAATTCTATCCCAGGTAAAAGAAGAAATGAAAAACATAATAAAAGAAATACTAAGCATCTCTAAAGAAGACACAGATAAAAAAATAGAGGAGCACAGGAAAATGAGGGAAACCATGAATGAATAATACAAGAGAGATTTAGAATGCATGAAACACACTCAAAGGGATATCCAGGAAATTAAAAACTCCATTGAAACCTGGCAAAACCACTTGAAAGAAACTGAAGGCAGACTTTGAAACCTTGAAGACAGGTTTGCAGCTTGTGATCATGAAAGGAAAGATCTCTTTAAAATAACAAGGACTCAGGAAGTAACAACTCAATGGCTGCAAGACAATTCAAAGAAACATAACTTAAGAATTAAAAATGTGAGTAAAAGAGCAGGGGTCAAGACACATGACATCAGGACCCTATTTACAGAAATAATTTCTGAGAACTTCCCAAGCATGGAAAAAGAAAGTGACATCCAAATAAGTGAGGCATATAGAACTCCAGCTAACCATAACCAAAACAAATCTACACCCAGACATATAATAATCAAGATCCCAGAAATTCAACTCAAGAACAGAATATTAAAAGCTGTTCAAGAAAAGAAACAGATCACCTATAAAGGGAAACCCATCAGAATCATGGCAGACTTCTCAACACAAACCATCAAGTCAAGAAGAGGCTGGAGTGAAGTAATGCAAGTCCTGAAAGAAAACAACTTCCAACCCAGACTGATGTACCCTGCAAAATTTTCCTTCAAAATTAATGGAGAAACAAGATACTTCCATGACAAAGAACAACTCAAGGAATCCATGACCACCAAACCAACCCTACAAAGATTAGTAAAGGACATTTGAGAGAGAGAGAAAAAGGACCACGGTCTCAGGAACAATGTCAGAGGGGGACCATCAAGTGGGGCCAGTCGATTGAATGGAGAGGAAAAATAGGGAGCCAATAGCAGGAAAATAGCATGGCAGAGACACTACAGTGCAAGAGGGCCTCAAGGCACTAATAGAAAGAAACAGAGGCATAGTGGATCAGGAGACAGGATCCATTAATATGCTCTATGCAAGAAACACATTTAGTTAGAAAGAAAATTCATAGTCTGAAAGTCAAAGGAGAGAGAACAATGCCCTATGTGACAGGGAGACAGAAAAAAAAATAGGGGTAGCCTGCCCATTAATTGTAGAATCGATAAGAAAGAGATGGGATTTCATGGGGTGGAAACCTACTCAGCTATAAAGGAAGATAACCTCAAGGCTCTTGTAGGTAGATAGAGGCAACTGGTAATAGTGCTCATGGATGTAATGGACCAGAGTCACAAGGGTGAATTTTGTGTTGTCTCCATAGCATAACAAACTAAAGGTGTTAGTGGGATCCCAAATGCACAATACATATTGGGAAAGTCA
>RJWT010019329.1:0-18456 GCA_004365215.1 Cuniculus paca
ATAAAAATAGTAATTAGCATTTGACATTTTTTCACGGTTATGTCTATGAGGGATAGAGAAATTTTACAACAACACTGACATCTTGAAAAACCTATTCTGTGATAGCTCTTTGATCCTTTCCTCACAGCATTGACATTTTTGTGTAGCCCTCATTCACACGGAATATTGGTGGCCTGTAAAACCAATGGGATCTTAAAAAATGAAAACGATGTGATTTTTGAGATAAGTACAAAATAGTCACCCTGACTTCTGCCCTGATCTCTGATGGATCGTTTGTTCTAGAGGAAGCTAGTTGTCATATTGTGAAACAAACAAGCATCCAGCAGACAGGCCACCACAGCCATGTCTAACAATCCTTGACGGTAGCTAGCATCCACTCCCAGCCACTGCAGGGGCCACCTTAGGGGCAGATTCTCCTACTCTCTTCGAGTTTCACACGACTTAAGTCCTGACAGCTGGACCACAACCTCATGAGATATGCTGCATAAGAAACACCAGTTGAGCTGTTCAGGAACTCCTGGGCAGAGAGCCTGTGCTAGTAGATGTGCATTAAGATTTTAATCCTAAATTTTGGAAGTGATTTTTCACCCGATGATAACTACTTTGCAGCTTAAACTGTTTTGCTTTGCTTACAGCACATTTTCATAAAAAAGAAGAGCATAATGATAATTAATGCACCACATATCATTATCTTCAAAGCACTCAAAGTATAAGACATAAACCAAAAGAAACGGATAACAACACAAAATTTTCTTTTCAGTGAACTAGACAGTCTACTAATATAAATGGAAGTAATTAGTATATATATTACATTTTGTTGCTGTTGTCGTTACTGCTGTTTTGAGACAAGGTCTCACTATACAGTTCAGCTGGTCTTGAACTCACTATATAGTTCCAATCTGGCCTCACACTTGCAGTGATCCTCCTGTCTCAGCCTCCCAAGTGCTGGGAGTACCGGTATGTGCCACTATACCTGGTAATTAAAATATTTTTGAAACAATGGAATATGTAATTTAGGAAAATGTTTGAACTTTCTATATCTCATCTATCTTTATTCTCTGTCCCTGTCCCTCTCCTTCTCCCCCTCTCTCTCTTTCTTTCCCTCCTCATATCAATGTACAGGACTGTATAAGGTTTCTTAGATAAGAAAATCCACATGATATTTGAGCTTGTACCCTCACTTATTTCACTTAACAGTAGTATGTTCTTATTTACCTGTGAATGCTTCAAATTCACCTTTCTTTATGTCAGCGTAGTATTTCATTGTGAATAAACACTACATTTCCTTATCCATTCATCTGTTGATGGACATAAACACTGCTTCCAACTTCTAGCTTTTATGAATGTGCTTCTGTAAACATGGATAATCATGCATCTGTTTAGTATGTTGATTTTAACTCTTAAGTCATTTTATTTATATCTTCAATGAAGAACAGTCAGTCCTGGATTTCTACTGCAAGTGATATACTCCGGTTCTATCCTTTTATCAGCTTGATTCTCCATGCATGCTAATATGTTGTCTCTAATTAGATGGAAGTGTAAACCGTCAAATATTGTTCTATATTTGGTCCAACAGTAGTAAGACAGATTGACAATTCTTGCAGCCCTTTTGATATATGACAAAAGTGGCACTTTTCTAGATACTACTTTCAAAGGGATGTCAGTTAAGCTAACGTTAGTTCATTAAAATCTAAGCAGTGATTCCTTACAAACAAGCTTCTCAGACTCAGTGGAATATACTTTTCTTTTTATCCTGCATACTTTGCTTTAACAAAATAAATGATAAAACATTATGAATCCATGATTACTATAAAATAAAAGTGACAGGAAAACATATATGGCCAAAATGGAAATACAAGGAACAATTTAGCTACACATAAATATAATTTTATCAAAGTTGAATATATTATATTTGAGAAATACATATATATATATTGTTTTCAAAGGATCGGGTTTGCTTTTTAAAGGAATTTGAAGCTTAATAACAGTCAACATGAATGAAAGCATTTTCATATTGTTTTAAATCTATATCAATTTTGACTTTCAAAAGTCCTAATAACAACAGTGTAATCTAATCTCAGGATTCATACAACAGGCCTGTAAGCCACAACACAAATTCATATTTAATTTATAAATTCAATAAGTTCTTCAAAAATATTTATTTGACATTTATTGCATCTAATCCATAAACTATTGAAGTACTTACTACTTCATTGTAGTTGAAAATTTTTGTTTGTGTGTGTCTAGCTAACATATTGTATTTTGAGGATTTGTGCTCCCAAAAACTGAGGACCTTTTGAAATCTCACTTACTGTACTGAGCTAAAAATGTGCTTGTAAATGAAAGTATTTTTGATTTGTATTATAGAAAATATATTTCTAAAGAATTTTGAGTATCTCCCCCATTAAATGTATTTTAGTAAAATATGTTCATTTTAATTAGCGTAACTAAGATAAACCATTCCAATAATAAAATATTTACTATAAAGAAGTATCACACATTTAACATATAAATATTTATGTGCAAATATCCTGTACTAATTCATGGTCACAAGTGGTAAAATAGATAGAAAATTAAGGCAGTTGCCTCTAGATTTTACCAAGAAACTATTTGAGAATGTTTACTTAACACAAGATTTCATTTTTATTTGTATTATCCAGATACTTGTATAATTCCTTCACTTTAGTTTGCATGTGAAGACACAGACTTAATAATTAATATTTAATCTCAAAAACATAAAGTTGTCTCACTCACTAAAACTACTGAAGTGAGAGCGTTGTGCTCTATTATTCTCCCAAATGTCCATTTAGGTGCATTGTATTCCTGTCCAAAAAATAAATCTTGCAGTTCAAATTGCCATATGTTTAGAATGTTAGCACAGGTGAGCACAGTTAGACCAGCTGTTATTGCTCTAAATAATGATATCATGTAAATAAAAGAAAATGCCAATTGAATATGAACACACAATTTTTTTCTAATTAAGAGCAGAAACAGCTTAGAAAAATGACTGTAGTAAAAAGTTTATTCGTATTAATGAAGTTGGTTTAGTAGATATATCGATAAAATACAAAGTTTCAACAGTATCATTGCTTATTTTTTCTTCTTTTTTGCCAAAAAAAAATCCAATTTTGATGATGTCTTGCTCTTTTGCATTGGATTCTGTGTCTTTTAAACAAGACTCAATCCTTTTGAAGCATAGCCTTCTGACCCTATAGGACTTTATAATTTCATTTCATGTTTCTCTGACACAGCCCTCGGTCAAGTATTTCCCCTAGATTCTTTATGCTTAGAATAGCTAATTTTCCATATTAATACTACAAGCATTAAAAAGTAAGTGAATGGAATAGAAATCTGGATTAATCAGAGTTGAAACTTTGACATACTGTCATGTTGAACATCTCAAAAGCTTATCACCACACAGAAGTTACAAAGAACCAAGGATAAAGGAAATACAATGGAAAAAGTCATGATACCTTTGTCAAATATTGCTAAAGCAGCTGAACATAAGCATACAAAAAAGGAATGAAATGAGACACAGATCTTAAATTGTTCATAAAAATAAATCAAAATGATCTACATACCTAAGTGTAGAACATAAAATTACTATAAATATATAAACCATAGGAGATGATAACATAGTAGATAACTTTTAAAATATGGTACTGAAGTATGATCTGTGAAAGAAAGAATTGGTAAGCTAAATAGGATTAAATTAAATTTTTTATTCTGCAACAGAGTCATGAGAAGGAAAAAATAGTACACTATCTAGGATTAAATATTCTTAAAATATATATGCCAAAGATGTCTTATCCAAAATGTGTAAATAATCCTAAACTCTTAAGGAGAGTACAAACAACTCATTAAAAATGTTGCCAAATATTTAACAGACATTTGACTAAAGAAGAAATATAGGTAGAAAATATGAATAAGAAAAGTTGCTACATGTCATGTCTCACCAAGTAAAAGCAACTTGAAATCATATAGCACTATAAACTTACTCAAATGACAAAAGGTCCACATCACTGCTATCACAAAATGCTTGTGAGAAGGTAAAGGTATAGAATAGCAAGAACTCTTGTTCTTTACATGTTATGGTTTATGTCTAGATATCGCCCCAAAGCCTTCTAGGCTCATAAGTGGGGCTTTGAGGATGTGATTGGATTAGTGGAGTGTATTAATCAACAATGAATAGTCTACTGATGAATTTGTAACTAAATGTGATGTTGTGAAGTGAAGCCTGGTTGTAGGAGGTAGGTCACTTGGTACATGGCCAAGAAGGGTCTGTCACCCTCTTTCATCCCTTCATCTCTCTTGGCTTCCTGTCTGCCATGTCGTGAATTCTTTCTCCTCTGCCATGCCCCTCCTCCATGCAGCCCTGCTTTGGACCATCTAACTATGGATTGAATCCTCTGTAACTGTGAGCCAAACTATATTTGCTTCCTTTAATTTGTGGGTGTCAGATATTGTTTCTCAGCAAGGTGAAACTAAGACATTGATCACGAAAACAGAAAATGGTACAGCTATTTTGCAAGACAGTTGTAAAATTTTTTACAAAACTTACTTCCTCTTCACCATAAAACCCAATGATTTCACTGTTTGCTATTTATCTACAGGAGAAAAAATGTATAGCTACACAAAAACCTACCCAAAATTATTTCTTTCAGCTTTATTCATATTTTTCAAATTTTGTAATCAATACATTTTTCATGGGGTGAACAGATTAATAAATGGTGATACACTCAGATAATGGAATTTTATTCAGCAGTAAAGGCAATTAACTATTAAACTATGAAAAGATATGGAATAAATTTAAATGCATATTATTAAGTGAAAAAGTCTTGATGAAAAGGTTACATATTTTATGATTCCCACTATATAATATTCTAGAAAAGAAAAAATTATGGAAATAGCAAAAGTTTCAGTGGTAGCCATCCTTTGAGAAAAAGACAGAGATGAAGTGTAGCACAGAAGATTTTAATGCTTTGTATAACTTAAATAATATTGTAATGGTAGATACATATGACTGTACATTTGTCCCAACCCATAGGATGTACAGCACTGATGGCAAATCGTAATGTAAATAAATGATGGACTTTGGGTGATAATGATATATGAATGTAAATTCATTAGTTGTAACAAATGCACCATTTTGTTGAGAGATACTGATTGTGGAGGAAGTTATGTGTGTATATGGGAGTACATGAACATCTTTGTAGCTAAGTTTTGTTGTGAACCTGAACTACTCTAAAAAATAGTCATTAATCATTTGCTCAAAAACTTGTTACTATGACACTCAAGAAAAAATCTAAGCATTTTTATTTAGTTTAAAATAAACAAAATCTGATCATCATAATAAACACAGTCAGAACTTTATGGCCAGGTAGGTTTTTATTTGAGTGACTTCCAGTTAATCTAGTAGTAACCCAAATATGATACTGTAATCAACTAATAATCAATATAATATTACAGTATCAGTCTTCTAAAGTTCACTAAGATATTTGACTTAGAAATAATAATTTTTGTACTTAGACTTAAGTACAATATTAACTGATCTACCCTTTCTCCTGAAAGACTGGACGGTGATTAAATATGGATGTCAGTGTTGAACAAACTCAGATGAGCAATGTTCAGTTACTGTTTCTCTTTAAAATGATTCTGTGTTTTGGTTGTGATCTGAATCTTTGAACTAGTACTTGGGCAGCTCCTTTCTTCAACAGCTGTCTCACCATTCAAACATGATAGATTTGATAAAATACTAGTTAGGCTGAGTCTTCTTTGCCTTCTCAGTCTTTTTTAAGAATTCAGAGTTTTTAACTGATTTCATGAAGAGAGTGCAAATTAAACTGCCACTCCTGAAAGAAAATCCTATCTAGCTGCAGCATACCATCTTTTGGGTCCTCAGCTGGAAAAGTAGACTCAAGTATGAAATAATGCTTCTTATTTGAATCCTCTAGTATTTTAGATGTAGGACAGTATTGTAGCATGCCTCTGTGAATGTCTGATATCTTGTACCTGCTTTATGATATGTAATAGTGGCCATGCTTTTATAATATCTATTTAATGATGTTCCTCTGCAATATTTTCTTTTCAGATGATGATAGTGTAAAAACATGGAGTCAGCTTTCACAGCAGTAGAGGACTTCACTGTTTTCTCGAGTTTTTTCTTTTTTTTTTTTTTAATGGAGTGTGTACTGAAAGTTCCATAAATTTGTTCACATGACTGCAGAACTTGGAAAAGTTGTTGCTTCTGTTGATGCATAATCTACTGTAAATGTTGAGTTTTTGTATAAATATAAATATTTTTATATTTTTGATATTTGGAAATATTTGTTGTGTTGGCAACTTTAGGAAAACTGTTACAGTTCACCTTACTGAGTTGGCATTGTGCAGATATTAACAGCCAAACTGTTCTAGAAACATTCAACTTATTTTTTTCACATTTTTACTGGGGAAACTCACTGTGTTAAATATATAAGGTCTTATTTATGTGGATTTGATTAGAGAAACTAATAGAGTTGTCTCTAAATAACTTTTAAAAAGAGAATGTCTGCAAAACTTTGAAACAATTTTACATTAAAATGCCTTGGGCAGGTATATTATGAACTAAATTTTTTCTGGAGAGACAAACTGATGTCCAAATTAATCAATATTAGTGAAACCTAGGGAACTTCAAAGCCTCCCTCAAAAGTAGAAGCTTCTTGAGAAAATTAGGGTCATGCTTGTTTTATCTCCAGGCCATGTCTTTTTTCTCATTCCTTTACCCATGTGTGATTTTATCATGTCTCATGACTTCAACTGTCATCTTTTTACTGATGACTTTCATCTTGGAGTCCCTAGGTATGAGTGGCCTGATTTCAACTGCACAACTTGATGGCAACATACTTCATTCAAATAGTGATTCTGCTACAAGAAACTTGTTCTTCCCAGGTGTATGCTACATGGATCAACTATGTGCCCTTTCTTTCTTTAATCAGCCAAATTATAAAACACTTCTTTTTGCAATTTTTGAAATTTCTTCATATTTGATTTATAAAGTCTATGTTTTCATATACAATTGATCTTACTCTTAAATTTTTATTCACTTCTTTGGTATTTGTCCTAATCCTAACTTACTTATGCTCCACCTAGAATATATTGTAATTCTCTTCCCTCCTTCTTTTCTTTCTTTACTCTCTCTGTCCACCCTCATTTTTCCTCTCCATTTCTATCCTTTGCCTTTATTCTATTTATCACAATTAACCAGAGCTATTAGTCTTATATATAGTACTTATATAAGTAGTATTATATTTATATATCCTCAAAACTTTACTTAGGTGTGTTTTACTTGTAACCACAGCACTCTGGGCATTGGCAAAGGAGGATACTTCTTTGAGGCCAACCTGGCCTACATAGTGAGTTCAAGACCAGCCTAAGCTACATAGCCAGACCCTGTCTCTGAAAAACCAAAGTTTTTTTTTAAAAAAGCCTTCAGCGTCTTTTTCTCTGTTAGTGGTTATAATTATTTTCCAAAAATTTCTCTAGAAGAGTACCTTGTATGAAATATTATTTTAATTTGTGACCTTTTTTGTCCCCCATCTTTACCTATGTAAGTCTGGCATTCTGACAGTTTTACCCCACTTCATAAGGTGAAGTTAATGCTGAACTACTTTTTGGGAAAGCATTCCCTGGCTTTTCATTTTGCATACTTTGAAAACCAACTGGTATATAAGAAATGTGAGAAGTCATACTTTGAGAAACCCCACCCATATAAGATGATACCAATAAAGGGTGTCATGAGAGGAAGAAACTGGATCCAACCTCCAGATAAGTTCAGGAAAAAGTCACCTGGAAAGTGTTTTTCCAAGCCTACGGTGTCACATCTACACCTGCTTTCATCAGACAGAAGCAAACAAGTCATGTTCTTTCCCTCTGCCAAAAAAAGAGTATAGTAAGGTATCAAATTTGTGACAATAGCTATCCAAACAATGGCTGGCAAATAATCAAAAATGTTCTAGTGTGTATAGTCAGGGACGGCGGTGTATGTATACAATCACAGCTACTCAGAGGCTGACTCATTAAAATTCTGAGTTGTAAGCAACCCTGGGCAGCTTGACAAGAACCAGTCTCAGAGCAAAAAGGTCTAGGGTTATGGTTCAGCGGTAGAGGACCTGCCTAGGCTCCAGGTTCAATCATCGGTACTGAAAAAATAAGTTTCCATAATTAGCATAAGTTGGACAAATCATGATTTTTAGGGACTTTTTAAAACTATGCTTGACTTAGCTCTACTTGGCATTTTTTAACATGGTTGTATTAATAAATTTATTACTACAATATGGTAGTTTATCTTATACTGAAATGAGACCATGTGATTTACAGTAAGTATGGAGATTGTCCTACGTCTTAAGGTGTCCTTTAATGATGCTGCTTTGTAATTTCTTCGGGAAAGGTATATATTGGTGGTTGGCCACAGAATATGTTTGTATTTGTTAGTTTGACTATGCTTATAAGGGCTGTTCAAAAAATATGGTATGTGTTTAAATTAAAAATGTGACAGTGAAAGACACTCAAAATACTTCCCTTCTCTTTGGAGACATTTATCTTAGCCTTCTTGACACCTTCTGAAACAGTTCTGGAAGTCCTCTTTTGTGAGTGTCTTTAAGAGGTCTGATCAAAGCACAGTGCTGCTGCCAAACCCATCCAACAGAAAGTCTGTCTCTTAAAATCATCGCATAGTTTTAATAATGTAGTTCATCCTCACAAATCTTAAGAGACAAAGTTTTAGTCACAATTTTGTTACAGTGCCAGCTTTGCACACATATTCTTAAAAGCGTTTGATATTTAGGGTGTGAAAGTGTTCTCTAATTTGTAACATTAACATTTTGCAGTCAAGATGCAGGAATAATAAGGTATTCACAGCCACGATGCAGTAAGATGTTCGGAAGATTGACAGTGAGATCTGGCAAATATACCAACAGGCAAAAATACCATTGTGGGTTATTTTGTTCACACTATAGGCTCAAATCATAATCACTAGAAGTATTATAGGAAAAAGAAAGCCTAGTCACATAAATATAGGATAAAAGTATTTGCACATAGCAATAACAGGGTCAAGTTCACACTTCATTAACATTTATTGCTTAGTACCTATATATTTATCACTGGTTTTTTTTTTTACAGCTGTACCTTTACTAGTTTATTAACTCAAAAAATTTCTAGTTCAAAATTTTAAACTCTCTTTGAGTAATTGGTATATTTTGTTTCATTTTTCAATTTAAGGATGACTAGTGGAATGTAATCTGTATCATCACCAGTCACGATACTATTTTGAAAACTATAAACATGTTTTTAATATTTAGGTGTTTGTTAATATCTGTCTTAGGGTCTTAGTTACTTTTCTCTTCTTGCTGAGGCAAAGTACCTGATGCCCAAAATTATAGAAGGAAAGGGTCATTTAGCTCATGGTTTATGGAGGTTTCTGTCCGTAATCAGCTGGCTCCAAAGCAGGGTGGTATATGACACAGGGCAACAGTTCACAGGGGTGGAAGATGGCAAAAGCAGCAAGAGCAAAATAACATAAAGGGAAAAAGGAAGGAGAAAGTCTCTTTCCCTTGCTTGTATTGCATTCAGGCTACCTGAATTAGGGTGAATGTAGCACACATACCACCAATCCCAGCACTGGACCATGAACCAATTCAAACTCTAGATTCAGCTGCTCTTGAAAAGCATCCTCCTCTCCAAAAACTGAATGAGGCTTTGAGGGAACATCCAGACACAAGCCATAATGCTTAGTTACATTCTCAGTGTGTGGACAAAATACTGACACCCACCATTTAAAAGAAAAAATTTTATTTAGCTACAGTTTGTAGACACTTCAGTCCATAGCTGACTACAAGGCAGAGGAGCATGGCAGAGGAGAAACAGTCCATGGCATGACAGGCATTTGAACCAGCTATTCCCTTTCTAAGTGTCTTACCAAAAGTTTTAAAGATACCATATTACGAGAATACATGCATTCCCATTTTTATAGTAGGACAACCCAAAATAGCTAAAACTTGGAAGTGGCCTATGTGTCAATCAACAGATGAGTTGATAAAGAAAATGTAATATTTATGTACACTGGAATATCACTTAGTTAGAAAGGTTGAATTTGAGTCATTTGTAGGAAAAGACATATTTTGAGACTATAATATTAAGTGCAATAATTCAGACACAGAAGCTTAAATATTGGTTGCTATGTCTTATATTAGAAAACCAAAGTATAAGAGTAATTTAAAGGGTAAAATAAAAGACAAGTAAGAAGAACCAAGGAGGTAGATCTTTTGTAAAGGGAAAGGGATCTAGAGATAGAGGGTGGAGAAGGGGGAAGAGGAGGGCAAGTAAAAGGAATAGTGTACTTGTAATCCCAGCACTCTGGAGACTGAGGCAGAAGGATCACAGCAAGTTTGAGGCAAGCCTGGGCTACAAAGTGAATTCAAGCCCAACCTGAACTGTATAGTGAAACCCTGTCTCAAAAAGACAAAAAAAAAAAATGAAAAAGAGAAAGACAGAAAAGAAATAGAATATGTTGTATACATGTATCAACCCCCACAATGAATATAATCATTGTATGCAGAAAACATTGGCTGATAATAAAAGAAGAAAAAATGCAACTTATGGCATCTTCCCCTCCAGAGCCAAGAACTGATGCTTAAAGTAAGGTCCAAAGCTCCCCCAAAGTGAATCACAGCCATTCTCAGCAACAAGGTCCCAAGCTCCTCCAATAATAACAGTTGAATTTATATCAGGGGAGCCAGCATGACAAGCTCCTCCAGGAGAATCAACAGCTCCAAACAACAACACTTAGGAAAACCTACAACACTACATTTCCTCTTCAAGTCTCCTTTATGTTGGCAACAGTCCTCAGGTGGGCCATCACGCTCAGTACCACGCTGATTCAGTTCAGCTGGTGTTTAAATTGACTACCAGTTACTAATTCACAACAGTCTATTAAGATTTATATTAAAACAACAATTACATATATACAATTCTTACTGCACTCATTCCTGCACAAAAAGCAAATATTCGAAGGGTGACCAAAATTCAAGGTTAAAACACAATATTTTGATTAATTAACCTGGTTACAAGCATATAAAATGACATTAAAATCATATTAAAAGAACTATTACAATCACAGTCCTTGCTTTCCATTAACTTTTAACACAGCATGGCAAAACTAAAAAACAAGGATCTCCTGAAATTCAGTATACTCTTCCCTTCAAGTGAAAGACTTCAGTTCATTTTTCCATTGTCCTGTTCTTCTAAACAACTATGGTCTCCTCTGTTTCATTTTTGCAACCCACAGTTCCACTACAGTCTTCCATCTGGCCAAGTGCTTCAAATTATTCTAGTGGTTCTTTGTTCTAAATTTCCAATATAGATCTGGTCAAAAACTACCAGAAGTAGCCATTTTACCATCCCAATAGCAGACTGCACTAAAACTTTTCTGCCACCGGGTAATATCTCCAAACACAGCAAAATGCAGACCAACTTTCAGCCAAAATACAGTATACTACCTGGGATCCACTAGCTGATGCAGTCCTTCTCAATAGAAACCTCCTGAGCATCATCTTAACAACAGCATTTCCATCAGTACTCTGATTTTCCAGACTCCAACCAGAGTCTCCACTATAGTTGGCAGCATACAGACGCTACCTCTAGGCCAGACTCTCAAAACTTCTCCAGATTAATTTCCAAGGCTCTTAAGCCATGTGGCCAGGCAACATCACAGCAATGGACGTACTCCCAATACCAAAATCTGTGTTAGTCAAGGTTTTACTAGAGAAAACAGATATAACACAGGATATAAAAATGTGTAAGATATTACAAGAATTGCTATGAAATCTTCTTGGAGAAGAAATATTTGAAATAAGTCCAGAATAAAATAAGTTGCTAGACAAATAATATTGGAGTCATAATGTTCAACAAAATTTGTTGTGAATAATTTTATAACCAGCAGGTTCCTGAACATATCTTTAATATTTTGATACATGGAATGTCAACTGTATCAAATTATCTCAAAGTTCTATTTTCAGACTAATTTTAATACCAAAATACTTATATTTATTTGTTTGGAAAGTTGCATTGAAAGTCTTTCTACACAAACGAAATAATTCCTATGTATTTTTTCCCTCGTTGCTGAAAGGTGAATTTACAGCATTAAGTTTATATATTACAATATAAGAAACATGTTAAGTTCATAATCTAAGCTCTTTCCTTACGTAAGTGTAAAAGAGCCAGAGGACACTTTTGAGCAGAAGTCAATTACATGAATTTGAAAATAGGAAAAAATAGAAAACTGAGTAAAAAAAATCTGATTCATCAAAAGTATCAATATATTTACAGACCTGCAGCAAGACAAACAGAAAACTGAAAACACAGAATTGTCAATGTCAAGATGAATGTACAAAGATATGATATGAGAACGCAAAAACATGATAAGTTGACGATGGACTATTTAGTACACTCCATGCACAATTAATTTTATGCACTTAAAAGCACAGAACTACCATAAGGCATACGAATATAAAAAAGTAATTTAAATGCTGCCACAACTTGAAAAATAATTTAAAGTCTTAATTAAATACTCTTGAAAAAAAAGACTGGTAAGAAACATTCAAATGTTATCATGCCACTGGTAAGAAATATCTAAAGAAGCATTAACAGCACATTTTCACAATTTATTTCAGAGCACTGAGGGAAAATTTCCACTCGTTTGATGAAATGAGTTGATACAAAAAAGCAGTACAACAAGAAAACTATGAAAGAGTGTTTACTGTGAACTCAAATGCAGGACTGTAAACAAATTTATCAATTAAAGTAGTAATCTAGAAATAAAATGATGTATTGTGACCAAACGGAATTCATTCCATGGTCATAAGACTAGTTTGAACTAGGTGTTCAAAAACCTACCAGGTTAAAATAATAAAACATAATGGATCAGATAAAAACTCTAAAACAAAACAAAACAAAACAAAGTTTTATGATTATAGGAACCAGTGCAGAGAAAGAACTTGACAAAATCTAGCACCTGTTCATTTTAAGAATTCTCAGAATTCTAAGTGTATAAAGGAACATTTCCGAGTTGATGAAGAATATCTACAAAAACACTTTAATGAGTTCTATCTCCCTCAAATAACACAAAACTGGTAACATTTTTGCTTTGCTTTTTAGAGGCTTTCTATTTGACTGCCTAGCTTTATGCTTTCTAGGGCTTCAAATCTCAGTAAAAGTCTTGAAGGGAAAGTCAGAAGAACATTGGGTTTAATTGTCTCCTCTTTTTTCCTTGCAAACTTAACACTTCAAGTTTTTTATGCTGTGTCCCATGACATTTGCAAAGCTCTCCTGTGAGCTTTGTCTGCCTCTTGGTGATAATCCTTTTCTATGGGCCCATGCCCCAGGTTCCCTTTCTTTTTTTCATTTATTTTTCATTTTTTTTGATGTTTATTAGTACATGTTTGGAGTACAGAATCACTACATTCACTGTAGGAGACGGGTACCTGTACATAACACATTTAGTTTCCTTTTTTCCCTCACTCCCTCTACCTCCTTTTATTTTTCCAGCATCAGATACATTTATCTTACTAGACCTTATAAAATTAATTATCTTGTATACAGGCTGAAAACCTAACTAATAGACCAAAGGACATACAAAACATGTAAAACAATGGTACTAAGTCAAGGTATTCTTCTAGACACTTTGTCAGTGCTGAATTACAATGTCTTTTTTCTATTTTTTCCTGTTATGTTTTTATTTTGTTTTTATATACAGATACATATATATTCATATAAGAGAAGCCATGTAGCTCATAAACTTGTGCCTCAGAGTTACTTCACTCATGCTCACAACTAGTGAATACTGCAAGAGAAAAGAGAAGCACGGTTGCTGTTTGACATACCTCTTCCTACCAGCCCTTGTCAGGATTTTGTCCTCGTAATTTCTAGAAGCCTCCCAAATTTCTCATGTATTCAGAAGTTAATTTTTTCATTGTATTAGTCTTTTAAGTTGTTTTTTGATGCAAGCTTTGGCTTCTGCAAGATACTTCATTTTAGGTAGAAGTGGAAATCTTAAAGCAGAGATTTACAGATTGAGGGAGAAAGAAGTAATAACATAGAAATGTTATGCAAAAGTGAAAAATATGATGATGCTGAATAAGGATGACGTGTTAGACCATGAGTAGCATATGCTGAGAGTCACAGAGGATTATAGTTGATTCAATGAGAAAATGCTTAGCAATTATTCTAGAAGATTCTATAAAATAGAGCCCAAAGAAATGATGGACATTTAATTGTTCTGCACCTCCAATTTGTTGTTTACACTTGGCACACCCATAGATTTAGGTTATTCCTAGAGCAGTTTATGCTCTACACATTAGGCCAACTGGTTGGCTTTCTGCATGTGCCTAAGGTTAGTTACATTCATGTTATGCAACAAAAGTTCTGCATGTTCTTCTTATTCAAGGCAATTATGGTCAATGAATACAACCCATTGCTTAATTTAAAAAAAGGAAAAAATGAATAATTACATGTTTTATAGGATGGAATGAATTATTTTTCAACAGATTTTTAAAAAATTTTTTAAAGAACAGTCTCCTTTATATAAAACTGAATTGATGAGATGAACACACATTTTGATAGTTTTAATAATACTGCTTTGTTAAGGAAGAAGGCTATTACTGGCCTCAGAATTAAGTATGTATAAATGATCTAAGTGAAAGCCACAAAAAGTGTTCATTGTATATGGATACTGATGAATTTTCATATGTATTCAGTTTTGTGTGTACACAATGTATTACTTAAGATACTCAAGGTTTCAAGTCAATAAAAATTCCATTTTATTTCAGACAAGCCCACAGAAATAGGAAATGTATTACCCAGTGAAGTAAAAGGTGGTGTATGTTATTGTGCTCTCAAGTTCTTTCTGTTTGTCCATTTTGGCAATTGACATAGAAGTTGCACCAAAAGTCATATTCTCCTTTTTTTGGTAATATTGTTAAATTAAAAATCTAGGCATATCCTACAGAATCAGCACTGCTCAGAGGCAATCATTTTCTGTGTTTTCTTTTCAAGACTGAGTAAACAACCTTTTCCTAGAATTGTGCTAATATCACATAGACCCTAATTTTAGACGTATTGGTGTTCCAATTACTGGTAAGAAAAATTGTACTTTCCAAACACATAAGAAATATATTATGAAGTTTGAAGCAGCTGAAAACCTTCTAGTAAGCTAGTAGACAACCCCAGGGAATGGAAATGTGTAGATACTCTAATTAAAAGTGTAGTTCAGTGGTGGAGCAAAGGCTAGGTGCACAGGAGGTCGCAAAATCCAACCCCAGCACCTAAGGACAGGGAGAAGCCCTGCCTACGCTGCACTGATGGGCTCTGTCTTCTGCTTAGGAGAACAATCAGTGGAAGAAGTGGTGTCCACACAGACTCTTGCAAAGTCTAGCAATGCTCCTTGGATGTTTTTTTACAAACCAAATACAGTGCATTCCTAAAGGAAAATTTCCACCAGTGATGGTTGAAAAGAGAAAGGAATGAGAAAGATAAATTGAAACATTACTAAAATTTTAAATTTTTGAGACAATAATTTAACCAGTCTCTCAGAAAATATTTCATTATACAAGTTTGAAAGTTATGTAACTAATTTTGTAAATTATTGATTTTCTAATATTTCTAGAAATAAACGAGATTTCTTTCATCTTTAGGAAAAAAAGAGGCTTAAAACAGGAAGGATGAAAACAGCAGATGAATGCTCCTTAATTCTAGTGAGGGCTTAGTAACTGACTGTGAGTTCATGTCACATACACTATTATTCAAAAAACAGTAATTTATATGAACTATTTTTTTAAGTTCTTACAAAAAAATCTTTATAATTTATAATTACTCTATCGTTTTGTGGATAAGAAAATATATGAAATGAATTTTACAAGTAATTTGCATTTTTGTCAAGTACTTTATAGAGGTGTTGGGAAATTGATCTATGACTTCCCTCCAATTACTGCTTGATTTTTCTGATCGTTTTCCTTTATGCTTAAGGAGAAAAAAGCTCTATTCATAGGTGTGTGTCACCTATGTTCCAATGTGAATTCTTGTTCCAATGTGAATTCTTCAGTGTTTTTCTCATGATAATTCCTCAGCATTACAGGATAAAAGAAAGTTTCCCTCAGTTGAAATAGGGTATATGAAAAGAATTTTTTCACATAACCTTTTCCCTGATAACTTTGAATTCAGTCCAAAAAATAAATGATAATTCACACTTTCTGTAATTTATCAATTTTGGCAATTTTTAATACTGTTACCGCAAAAAGCTTTTCTTAAAATTGAAGCAATTTTAAAGGATTTTGGACTTAATGATCAATTTAGAAGTTGTATATAGAGTGATTTTTGATCAAATGAGTTATTTAAAATTTATTTGGGTGCCTTGTTATTTTGCAAATCAATCATTTTTAGGATTTCCATAAACTTCTTTTGTCCTGAAAAGTTCAAATTTATCATTTAAATTGACATAAGTATATGTTTTTAAAATTTGTGCATTTTACTCTGCAACCTCTGCTTTCTCTACAGGAATATTTAGGATCATTTTGATAGTTATTTCCAGTCAAACTACAAGATTAACACAGATGTGGAACCTGTAAGCTTTGATCATTATTGTATCCCCAGGCCTAGGTTCTTAACATAAGATAATGTAATAGATGCTTATTAAAAGTTGCAAAAGTACCACAATTTGGATAAAAAATAGTTTGCATGCCATTTTACAGTTACCAAATCAGTTTATCAATAATCTTTCTAATTGTCTTTGCCCAAGTGGTTTCATTTTTATCTTTTTATGTCATACCCAAGAAGATAAATTATCTTTGCAAAACAATTATGTTCAATGTTTTTATTTGAGATGTCATTTTAAAAATTTCCCTATTGTTTTAGAAAATAAGCCAGCTTTATGCAAGTATTGGAAAGCTTTATTTAACACAATAAAGTAGCATCCTGTTCAGAGAAGACTTAAACAATGCATCTTGCCTGATTGTGAATAAGAACTGTGGGTGTAAATTCATTGTGTGGTTCCATATATTATACATGAGCATTTGTGCAGGGGTGTGTGTGCTGAATCAGACAGAGACATCTCCTACCAAAAGAGCAGTCAATATCATATATATATGTATATCCTATTTGTATAGATAAATATATATGTGTATGTAAAACCTCTATATATTTATATATTTACATAGCTATGTGTATTTACACATTCTTTGGTGAATTACATGGACTTTACTAGGTTAGAAAATATAAACCTAACTATATTTATGTCAGTTGTTGGCTTGGTTAACATCTTGGTTACTTTTCTCTTGTTGCTGGGACAAAACACCAGACACCCAAATGAAGGAAGGAAAGGTTTACTTAGCTTACAGTTTTTGGAGGTTTCAATCCATACTCAGCTAGATCCAAGGCAGGGTGGCATGACTGAGGGGCAGCAGTTCATGGCAGCCACAGGCAACAAGTGTGAAAGGCCAGTAAAGGAGAAAAAAAGCCTCCTTCCCTCCCCTATATTGTATGTCAGCTCCCCACCCCTGGGCAGGTGCAGCACCAACAATGCCAATCCCAGTGCTACACAACAAACCAATCAAAAACACTAGATTCAGCCACTTCCATGACTGCATGAGGGTTGGGGGGTCACCCAGACACAAACCATAGCATTCCATCCCTGAATCCCCAGAGACTGATGTACATCCTTTATGCAAAAGACATTTACTTCATCTCCAAGAGTTGCCAAAGTCCTAACAGTTTCAGCACTGCTAAAAAGTCAGTCCCAAGACTCCTCCAAGATCTACAGCAAACACTTAACTGTAACCCATTGTACAAATGAAAACAAAGTTAAACACTTCCAATCTTCAGTGGCACAAAATAAACATTACCATTCCAAAGGGTACAAATGGGATACAAAAGATTGGTACCAAAGGAAGTCTAAAATCCATCAGGGAAAACAATAAGTCCTGGAATTCTACCCTTAGCATCTGAAGCAATCTGATTGCAAGCTCCAAAAGGCATGAGTGACTCCACTCCCATGGCATATGTGCTGGTTTTAGCTCTCATGGCTTCTCTCTTGGGCTGTCTTTGCTCTTTCCTTGCAGGTTTCCTTAGATGATCCACACTTCTGGCTTTTCCAAACTTCTGGGTACTCCACTTCACCTTTGGCTTCACACTCACTGCTTCACACACTGCCCTCTCAGGGGCACACTGCTTGGCCTCCCAAGCCTTATGAAATCAGGGTAAAAGCCTTTTTAACCTCACAACTCATGCATCTCCATGCACCTAAAGCCAGCCTATGTGGATGCTACCTAGGTCTGCTGCCAGTTGGAACAGTAGTCAGGCTTTCCTCTCTCTTAGCCATAGGGGTCAAGTACCTGAATTGCTGGGCACTCTGAACCTGATTGTGAGGAACAGATT
>RJWT010019330.1:0-18449 GCA_004365215.1 Cuniculus paca
CAAATGTTTCTGTTTGCGAAACTGATTGCTCACAAACAATATTGTTCATGAATGATACCATTGAGTTACCTTTATAATATATCTTTGCAACTTCAAATGTTTTATCCTCTTTTATTCAGTTTGGAGGATAATTGCCCTTTTAATCCATCATTTATGAGAACCCAGAATATTTGACATAGTAATAATAAGGTATTTAGAAATCTTTTCTTCAAATCTGACTTTTTCTAAAAGAAATATTTGACAATAAATTTGTTGAATGATACAGTAATAAAATTATTTGGCACATACTCATTACTAAGAAATATTAGTATCTTCTACCCCTAATTACAAAGCAGATAAGAGACAGAAGTCTACAAAGTGGAATATCAGTAACCTTAGGTAGGTGGAGGGCTCCCCACTGGGTTAGAATAGCAAAGTCACAATCCATTTTTATATGTCATACATTAAACATAATAGTTTATGTGCAATTATAATAATTTTGCTTTTTGATTGGTACATACACAAAAAGTTTACAACCCCTTTGGATTAGATGAACTTTTCTCAAATTTCAGTACTTTACACATTATTTCTTAACGTTATTGTATTTGACTATTAATAAAGGCAACTTTAATTTAGTGCTTAAAAGGACAGAATGAAGGGCCTGAAAATTCATAAAGTGAAAGCAGGTAGGAGAAAGAGACAGAGAGAGAGAGAGAGAAAGAGAGAGAGAGATCATTAGATTATCATCCTCAGAAAGACTTTCAGTTAACGAATGCTTGAAACATGTAGGGTCATCCTCAGTGCCACACTGTAATTTAGGCATTCCATATAAACTGAATTAATGTATCCCAATCTTTTTACTTTTGTCCTAATAATTATTTCGTCTGTATACAACATTATAGTATCATATATGTTTGTATAACTCGTGTTAAGAAGAATATACAATTATTAAAATAAACTAAATAACTATCAACTAATAAGCCCTAAAATATTCTCACTCACCCCAGGCCAGATGGTCCATTCCTCTCTGAGTGATTAACATCAAACACCCATTTGGCTTGATGATTAAGTGGCAGAAGAATGTGATGAACATGAGATGCATTAGACAGTTCTTTTTAACTCTTTCACATAGTTGCTCAAAGAAAATAACTCATATCCTTTGAGCCTCAGATTTTTTTTTTGTATCACAAATCTAGCAGTGCTCTGAGGGGAGTCCTGACAATTTGACCCTATGGGAAACCAGCTCAACGTTAGGTGCAGGATAGGTCAATAACTCAGTTACAGCTGCAATAACTATAGTGCCCTTGTATTTGTGTTGTACTTGTTCAGAAGAACTTTCAGTTAATATTGATGTCCTGAGTCCAGCCTTAGTAAGCCTTCATATGCTATCCAACCTCTGCTCTGTGTTGAAAACTCAGATTTATGACTGTGGCAAACCAGGAAATTAATTTCAGATCCAATATTGCAATCTTCAGTATGCCTTTCTTTCAGGTATCCAAATGTTGATTTTTCTACATTGATATTCTTACACCACATATGAGGAAATGATCTGGTATCTATCTCCAAAATCAGGGTTAGATCTCAGTGTTCACAGCTAATATTAAGAGTTCTCTTAGACTCGTTTCTCCAAGTTTCTGAATTCTTTTAACTTTGAGGTGGATACACATATCAACCTTCCTCACTCTCTTTTCAAAATGAAATTTTCTTTCCACCTTCTTTTCCTAAAGCAGGAAATAACTTTTCAGTTCCCCAGAAGTTCTCACTGTTTTCACAATAGTAGGAAGCACTGTCTGCTATTTGCAGTCATTTTGGCTTATTATAAGGGTTCTTACTGTACTTCATTAGCAGGGCTGCTGTGAAATTATGAAACATTGTCGTGAAAATTACAAGACACTAAAACTTGTCTCTCACTGAAAATATGCGAAGTCCCACAGGGAAAATACAGCCAAATGATGTTTGAGATATTTATTGTTCTCCTATGGCTTTATTTATTTGTTTATTCCTTTGTTTCAGACAGTGTATTGCTATGCAGTTTAGGCTAGCCTCAAACTTGCTTATGTAATCTAGGCTGGCCTTGAACTCATGGCAATCCTCCTGCCTCAGCCTCCCAAATGCTGGGATTACAGGCAATTGCCACCACAGATGACTTATTGTTTTCCTATGTGTTTGTGAACAAATATCATAGATTAAGAGGCTCAGAAGTATCTTTTGAAATCTAGCAGCAAATTAGTATATGAACTGATATAAAATTAAAGAACTGTGATCTCAAGCTTGTCTCACCAGTTTTTATCTGTTTTCTCTATACACTAGTATTTTATAAAGGTTTCAGAATTGATCCAAAACTGATAGTTCAAAAACCACAGAAGAGTCAAAAGCTGTAGTCTCAGGTTGTCACCTCTCTCTCTGAATAATTTTTGTGTTTCATTTAAAGCTCAATAATTAACACTACTACAATATTATTCCTCATTATATATATATAGTAATATTATCTACACAGAAAATCTTACATAGTACAAATTCACAGGGGTGTAGAAATAAATAAAATTACTCCTTTTTATTTATGAGTCTAGAAAAATATAATTTATACTCTTTATGAGTCCCTACAGAGAAAATTTGTGACTTTTAGACTCTTACAGGTGTTAACCTAAGGAATTTACAGGATGAAGCGATAGCACATGAGCAACTGTGTGTGAAGGAAAATATTCCTAGTTTTTAGGTGCTTTGACTGTAAGGCAAAAAGTTATTTACTAGTTATAATAGAGTTCAAACATGAATGCTATGTAAATCAAGGCAGCATTTCTGAAAGTAAAATCATTTATATACCTCCACTAATTAGCTTAAACTTTTCCCTTCTATTTTTCTAACGTCCTTTTCCTTTGTCCCATAATAACCTCCCTTTGCATCCTATTTATCATTTTTCAGTTTTTTTTACAGAAAAGAAAATGTCCGAATGAGGTATCTGATCACCAGATAACTGTTTCTGAGGAGCATGTAATGGAAATAAAATACCTCTTAGACTATACCTTTGAAGATATGTTATTGATAAGAAATGCTATTTTAGTGTAAGATACTTTATTGTATTTTGACATTCGGAATAATTTTCTCTGGTTGAAGATGAACAGAAATATGGAGAAAAATATTCTATTTTAGTAGGAAAGGTGAAACTATTGAATCATATTGTTTTCTGACTTTTACAAATAGATGTAGCCATTTCCTTTAACAGTCTCGTAAAAATTGGAGTTAAAAATTGCATTTCCTGCTCTTTTCCTTTTTCTTTCTCCTTTGTTGCATTTCTGTTATTACACAAGCATCAGTAAATAGACACATTTTAGAAATTTTGAGTCTTATGAAGGGGTATGTTGAATATGATGATTGTCTTAATGCCATGGAGAAGTAGCAGGGTGTTGTTCTGAAAATGGTTTCTCATGAAGGATGACTTATGACAAGCCCACTTCCACATTTATTATAGGCTGCTCATGTGAAAAGTTTAGTGAAAACCATTCAAATTATGTACTAAGCATTTCAGTGTGAAAAAGCAACATTGAACAATTTTCTACTTTATTGGGGAGATAATTACAACATAGTTCTCTTGATATTTATTCACACTTTTAATAATTAACATAAAATCAATAAAATTAGTTTAAGAAACATGATACAGAATGACATTAATCTTTCCATTTGTTTGCTTATAGCTTTTTAAAACTTGAGTCATTTCATATATTCAAAAGCATTCTTTGAGGTAAAAAATGTTTAAGTTCAAGAAAAAAAGTTTAATTTGATAAAGAATCTCATGATTTAATCCCCAGGGCTCACTTTTTTATCTTGTCTTTAGGTTACCAATAAATTGTTTTTAAAATGTACTGCAGAAATGCTGATACATTACACAAATGGATTAAGGGAGATCTCCAGATCCAGAAGGTCTTAACAATAATTTACTCCTTTGCTCTTCACAATGAATTTAGAGACACCTGGAGAAATGGTCAGTCATTCTGTGCCTCTCATATACAGAAAATAATTACACACAAATATCTTTTGTACAAAACAGTTCCTCTATTACCTCCCTCTCTTTTTACTCTTTCCCTGCTGCAAATCTACTCAACTTTAGAAGAAGAATGAGAAAAGAGATTTTTAGACAGTACACAAAAACCCTGGAAATTAAAGTAGATTTCTTCTAAGTATGTATTTGTTAAGATAAAATGACAGCCATGCTTATTATAAATTATAGAACCTGGAGATTTAAAGGTGATTTCTTTGACACCCAGTACACATGTCCCTAAAAATAAAATTTCCTAATTTTGTTTACCTACAGAGTTTAGCAACTCAGTTAGTAAAATCTTGACGCTTAGAAGAAATAAAGTAATTTCAATTGGTAGATTTTTTTTCTCTGGCAATAAAAAACCTGCTTCAAAAATAAAAATTATAATGTAGAAATATGATTGTGAACAATGATGAATAGTCTCTGAAGAGGAGTTAGACTTGCAAAAATTGAACAGGACTGAACTATACTGGAAGAAAGTGAACCACAGTAAAAAAAAGCTCTTTCTATTGTGTGGGATAATTCAGGGTGCAACTGGCCAACGACAGCATGTTAAACCCACATCTACACATCTTGATATCTTGATTTGACCTTCAGATTATCTTAAAATAGACTATAAATTCTCATTCCTGAAATAAAATGAACTGCAAGGAATGGGAACAGGGACAAGAAGATGGGAATTTCAGAATAATGAATGCATTGATTAGAGAAGTTTAAAAATAATCTTGAGGCCAGGGATTTAGCTCAGTGGCATAAACTCCTGCTTGGTAAGCGCAGGGTCGTGAGTTTGATCCCCAGTACCAAAAATAATAATAATAATAATCTTGAATATCTCCTTTATCTTATAGATAGTGAAGAAAAGAACCCAAATCAAAGAAAGATATGAGTTGGGCTACCCCATTTAATTATGGCCTAATTTGAATCTGATTCACTCATTAATGTGTACATTCATTCTTTTTTTCATGCGTTTTGGTATTCACTTATTTAATACATTTGGGCTGTGTGAATAGTTTGCCTGGGTATGAAGAAACTGGTTCTAATACTGCTTAGCTGAATAATTTTATGGAATTTACTTAACTTTCTATTATTTTATTCCCTCATCTTCAGAAGAGGCATAATAATACTTCCCTTCCTGGGTAGTTGCATGGAATGAATGAGTTCGTTCATGTAAAACGTTTAGGATACTGCTTGGCATTCAAGACATGCTCGACATGTATTAGCTGTTATTCTTAGCTCTTAAAGGTCACCTCTTGTAGATTAAAGACTTTTAAATTAACATCTCAAGTTTTTAATTCTCTTTTGAGATTCAACTATGCATTCTCTAATTTATGCTGAGAAGGTCTTCCTAGATCAAAATCTAGTACCTCAAATTACCCATGTCCCAAATTTTACTATTTATCCTCTCCCAAATCAATTCTTTTCTTATTTGCTGTCCAATCACATCACCACGTTTTATTCCAGTATTCCCTAAGTGTAGAAATAAAGTCTAAGTCAGTACACACTTCAAAAGAAGCTCTCCCAAGCAGAACTTTTTAAAAGTTCATGATTGCCTTAATTTTCCTTTAAATAAAGTGAAGAACATAATATATTAGTAAAATAATTATTTATGACTGTGCTCATATCTATAAAATTAAGGAAAAAATTATTTACCAGAAAATCTGAAGAACTTCTAGTAAAATTAATACATAGATTTTTACAAATGATATATTTCCTGATACACATGCTGTGAAGTTGCTGAGCCCTCAAACATTAACAATAACCCTGTATAACTTGTGAGTAGTTGCAGGTATCTTGGAAGCCACTTCCAGCCAGCAGGCACATAGAGATTAGGGGACAAAAAGAATTGCAAGAAAGAGAGATAGATTTTTCTTGGTTGTCCTGCAAAATACAAGTGGTTTTGAAAAATATCTGTGAAGAAATGTTTGTTATGCACTGTAAAACCCCCGGGCTGGTCTTTTTAAGAATACCTATAATAATACTTTCTTTGGGGTTTTAAAAGAGATTTATGATTTCTTCAAAAGAAATGTCATGAAAAAAAAAAGAGCCACTATGAAAATATAAAGAATGTAAAAGAATGCAAGAATATAACCCTTTAAATATTTCTTATTACCTATTGTTATGGTTTAATATGGAAACTATCCTGATTAGTGACACAAAGTAAATAATGTTAGTAAATAATGTTCACTAACGTCATAGTTCAGAAATTACTATCCAAATATGTACAAATAAATAAAAACTATCTGATCTACATGTCTATTTTAGCTCTTATTCTAATATACTCTAACCAGACCCAAACTTTAATATCAGTGACAGGAAAAGTTGTGTTTACCTGGTGCTGTCGCTTAAGTTTAAAAGTTATACTGCTATCAAAGAACACGTGCAAAAGCAGAGGACATGTATGGGTCACCAAAACATCTGTCATTAACCTGATTCCCATTTCCTTTTTTTTTTTTTTTCTTTTTGCAACTTCATATCTCAGAGAGCCTGCCACTGTGTCTGGGCTTATTCTGCTGATCTGCCCACTAGAAATGATATTTCCACACTCATCATCAATAATGGACCACCACAGAGAAAATTCAGGCCAGTTATACCACACAGTAAAAAGCTATCTAAAATATAAGTGTGGGCGTTTCAGCTTGGGTCTTATCTCATTTGAAATTGAAATATGTTTGCAATGCTTGAATGTGGGAAGATTAATTATCACCTCTGTTTCAAAATAAGCATCAGTAGAAACCCATCACATGAAAATGTGGAAGTGACATTGTCGACAGCTAACAAGAGAGGTTTTCAGCTGGAAAAGAGTGCAAACAGAAACAAATACATTCACATTTCTAATCTGCAGCCAAGCAAAAATGATGCTTGATAACTGGCTGAGCTTGCCTCACAAAACCAGGCCCCATTTTGTTTAGCATGCTAAATGCAGCAAGATGAACCACAAAATTCCACCTCTCATTTACATCGATGCTTTCACATTTCCAAGGTCAGGCTAGCACTTGCTCTTCCCCCTTTCCCCCTCTCCAATAAAAGAAGAAAAAACACACAGTCCCACCACGGACTGACATTATGGCCTTAGGCAAAGAAGTTCATCATTAAGCTTCAGTTTTTCCATCCATAAAAGAGATGCAATACATAAATGCTTAACTGATAGAGTGAATACAAGTCTATTATGTATTAATATAAACAATTAACACAGCAACTGGCACATTGTAAGAGCTCAATAATTGTTAGCTATTGCTGTTGCAAAACCATCTTATTCTGCTGTAAGACAGCTCAAGCAAAAATTTTCCTTTTTGTCTGAACGTAGCTCTGTTTCAGGCAGTGAGGGTAATACAAGATCAGTTTAACCCTTCTTCTTAAACTACAGTGATTCTAAGAGATGTCATTGGTATTCAATTCTGGAAAGACTCATCTTTTTTGTTGTTTTAATTGCCATGTCTGGACTCCCGTAGCTAATATCAGGTTTTCCAGAAATGTCTCCTGGGCCATTTGAACAGTGGCATTGTGCAGCATAGGACTTATTACAGATACTTTTCCTTAATAGGAAGACTTGAAGTTAGTAAGTATGAGACCTGTATCATCTGTTAAGATAATAAGATGAAAATGGTCTAAATTCAAATCATTTGGCCCCCTACTCTGCCTCTCTTTCTCTCTGAATTTATGTTACACAGTGACATAAAGTACCACCTTTGGAGGTGAGCCTTCCCTGTAGTTAATCATCCGATACATACTAAAATACCCTACACTATAATTTAACATGAGGAACAGCTAGGGGTTGTGTTGAAACTGTCATGACTCACAGGAATCTACTAATTTTGTCCTGTTCACCTTCATTCTATAACTTTGCAAGAATTTCTGCCAACATTGGCGGGGGTGGAGAGAGTAGAAAAAAAAAGAAAAAGAAGCTCTTTCTGAAATGGTACCTTGAGTCTAGGCCATTGATAGCATCTTCCTGATTCCCCAGGCAACCTCTTTCTGAGCCACTCTAAGCCCTCCAGAGACAATTGCTTTTACGAAAGCCAAGATTCCATCTATCGAGCGCTCATGTCTTCAGCAACAATAATCATTCTTCAAGCTGGAAATGTTGCTATCTTGATGTTGCTGTTGCTGAAAGAGGCAAACAAAGTCATCCTGATTGTTTTAGGTTTGGATTAGTCTGGAGTGTATACAGAAATATTTTAAAAGACTTGACTATCAAAGTGAGTCAATATGACAGCAGTCGTCAGGGGAAAAATGTGCACCATGTGAACACACAAACATCCCACAGAAACCAGCTCCAGCTACTTTGCAGTTGCACATTAGAGGGGAAATTGCTTTCCCAAACATCAGTGAAAAAGAAGGCAGTTCTCCAGGTGACTTAGCAAAAGGCACAGCCATAAAGCAGCATTCAGGAAGATGTGAAGGGCAAAGGAGTTTAAAAGCAAACCTTTATAGCACATAATCTCATTGCATTATGTCTGTGGTTTGACACATATGTGTTTCTGTGAATTATTTATAAATCAGAAACAAATTGGCAGATTCTGGTTCATTATGCCCAGAAATACTGGTAACTAACAGAAAAGAGAGTAATTTGGGTTAGGAAATTGGGGGAAAAAATAACATACGACAAAAACAAAAGCCAAATGAACTAGTTTTAATAAAATTTATTTGCTAAAAGGAATTTTAGAATTCAGAGTAACCACATAAATTCTGATTTTATGAATGGAGAGTTATCCAAATCATTCAAATATATTCTGAGGTGCCATTTTAACTTTAGTATTCAAAAGAGAAAACATGTTCACAAGGTAGAAACTGGTTCTGCATAAAAAAATACATGGAACTAAAGTTAGATTTTACTATAGCTTCTTAATAATTAAGCTTATATTTAATTTGTTTGAAATGACTGTCAGTTTTCAAGAAAAATTAAACCTTCCATCTTTTATCTCAGTAAAATATAGATATATACCTAAGAGTCTTTCACAATTTACATTTATCGGATCTACTTTTAAGCAAAAAGTAGCTATTCACTTTGGCACAAACAAGTTCTATATTGTTGGGAGTCATTTCAATATTTCCTCAGAAGATAGATACATATGGTCATGTGTATTCCTCAGCTATTTGTCACGGTAACACAATACCTAATATTTACAATTTAAAAGAGGAGAGGTTTAATTTGGCTTTTGGCTTCAGGTTTCTCAGTTCATGGTTTACTGGATTCAAGGGAAAAGCATCATGGAAGAGGGCATAGTGGAATAGTGGAGGAAGCTGCTCACTTCATAGAGACCAAGAAGAACAGCACAGACATACAACACCAGAGAGGAATAAGTTAATGACTTGATATCCATGACCCACCCAGACATACTCAGAAGTGTGCTTCACTAATTTTCTAGGCATGTCTTAATCCACTCAAGTCTACATCTTGATTAATATCTACATCATGGGAATATTTGCCATATTTACAGTAATGGAAACAAGGCAGGATAATTTCTTCATATTACTTAGAAAAGAAAGTTTTGTGAATCACTCTCTCTGGTCATCTGGAGAAAATATATAAAATTATATTTTGAGAACTTCTAAAAGCAAATATTACACAAAAACTATAAACAAATCTCACGTTTTAGAGACAAATATTAAGAAGATATAAAAGCAACAGAAAAATGAGACTAACATTCATCTAGTTTGAGAAAAAGTCACAATTCTTAAATCTCATACTTGGAAGCTGCTGTCAAGGAGTTTGCATATTTTGCTACCATCTATCAGATGTATCCAGTCAACCAAGAAAGAAAAAACTACCTGTATGGTTAATTTTATATGCCCATTTGACTGGGATATGTGGTAAGCAGATATTTGGTAAATGTCATGCTGGTTGTTTCTGCAATGCTGTTTTTTTGATGAGATTAACATTTAAATTTGTAGACTGAGTAAAGTGTATTGTTCTTCCTGATGTTAGTAGGCCTCGTTAATTAACTGAAACTATGAATAAAATAAAAAGACTAACCCTTTCCTAAGTAAGAGAAAATTCCTCTTGCCTGGCTACCTTTGAACTGGGAACTTAGATGTTTTTCTGTCTTCAGAATTTAATTTAAACATCAGATCTTCCTGGATTCTGAGTCCTCCAGCCTTTGAATTGTGTCTATACTGTCAACTCTCTTGGTCTCCATCTTGCCAGTTTATCTTTCACTACTTGGAATTTGACCTGTCTAATCATATAAGTCAATTATGTGTATAAACATACACACATACACACATTTATTGGTTTTGTTTCTTGAAAGACAGGTGACTAATATCCTAGTTTCCTTCTGTGTTTATCGTCTTAATGAGAAGCTCTAAGAAAGAAAGAATGTAGAAGGTTTTGAAAGTGAAATTTATCATGTCCTGTGTAACTTTGTATGGATAGAATTCTTGGAATCTTGAATCTGGTTTTTCTAGACTTTACCTCATGTGCATTTTTCTTTTCCTGATTTTGCTTTCATTGCAAAAAAAAAAAATCTGAGCCATGGGCACAACTATCTATTGATTCCTCTGAGTATTTTTGAGTTACTAAGATAGTATTAGGAAAATCCAAACGTAGCCGCTAATCAATAGCCATTCCTCTTACATTCAGCTCAAACTCCCAGGATTTATATAGCAATCCATTCCTTATTTACATAATTTCTATGGAGATACCACCTGCTCAGGGACTGCATATATGGTATATATACTGGATATATAACTAATGTAAGGCTACATTTAGAAAAAGTCTTTCTTTCTGTGGTAACTTGCTAGAGAAGCTTAACAACTAAAGAAAAATACATATACAAATAAAACATAAGCTAATATTCTTAGTGAAGTCAACACATTTGATCATTTTATGTATAGAAATGAGCACCAAGGTTCATTATGCTTATATGATAAACACAATTACAGCATCTCTAATCTGTAGAACTCTTAAGGCGAGTAGCACCAAATGCCTGCCTGAACAACAACAAAAAAAAAACCTCAGAATTATACTAGCTTTGAGCAAAATGTTTTTTATGGTGATACTCCAAAATAAATTAATTTTAAAATCTAAATAAAGTAAATAAATGAAGTGATTTTATGGATGCAATTGTGATTGTTGTTTGAACAGCTTTACTTATAGCTGGTTATTTTTTCTCGACAGATGATAATATTTAATCTTTATTCTTGTCCTTTTTATTTTAAAAAGTAAAACTAACTTATTATTTCTGAAATATATTTTCTGGCCACAATTTGTCAGTTAAAATAGCTTAAAACATTGGCACTTAATACAAGCAGATAATGCTCTTAGAGTGTAATGTGTTTGATGATACAAACACACGTCTTTTCTCTTTCCAAATGAACAAGTTTTACTAGCATGGAAAATAAAGGCTCACTGAACACTCAAGAGCAAGAGTTAATATACTAATTTGGGTGGTTTAATGGAGGCTTGAAACTTCAGAAAACTGCAGAGTTAAAACATCTCTACACAGTACACAATCCACTGTGTCTACCAACAGCGTAAGATAATGTGTACTTCCTGGGTCTCCACCAGGCCTCTTATCCTACAATATTTCCAAAATTAATTTGGTAAACAATAAAGCACAGGGTAACAGTCAGAGCAGAAGACTGGAATGAGGCACCACACTAAAAACAGGAAGATTCAAGGGCTGGGGATCTAGCTCAGCGGTCTAAGCACCTGCCTGGCAAGCGCAAGGTCATGAGTTCAATCCCCCGTGCTGCAAAAAAAAAAAAAAAACAGGAAGATTCATTGAAACTACCTACTTACTGATGAAACGTGTTATCGTCACTACTTTCTCACGGCAGTTCTTCTCATACTGGAAGACAGGCTAATACCCTTCTCCCAGGGAGACTGAAGAATGCAGTTTCCTTTCCAAAGAAACTGGCATATTTAGTAATAATATTTAATCATTTGTGAAAAACATAAAAAGACAGCCATTTCCCTGCCTGATTATCCAATAATGGATTATATTGTTCACCTATGCCACGAAATGCTGAGGGTTTCAAATTCATATTTTATACTTTGTTCATGAACTAATTTTTCAACGTTTTTCTTAAAAATCAAAGTATTTCTTTATGTTTTATTGATAAAAGGTTGATTAAATTATTTTAAACAGTCAACTTTCACAAAGCATTAGAAAACTTTCAAAAAATGAAAGCTGAAGGTCAAATATCTCTTCTCCAAAACTCAGAGAAAATAGAGAATAGAAAATAAAAGTGACTGTATCAAAATCTTTAATACTCTCAGAAATAGATAAAAAATACAACATGCTATTTTTAAAAGAAAATTTTAGAGAAAAAATAACTTTCTGGCATTAGATATAGTAGAAACAACATATTATCTAAATAATTACTAAAAAATGAAATTGAAGCAATCTCAGAAAAAAGTGGGCCCAAAATTCAGAGAAGAAATGTGAAAAAGTTTAAAATAACAAGCACTCTAGAAAGTTCAACATTCACTACATATGTTTCATAAGAGATAAGACAAAGTGAGTGGAAGCAAAGTATTAGAAATAAGATTTCCTTCATAACTGAATGACATGCATTGCTCTATTTACAAGGTCTGTCAATTACCAACATGATAAATGGAGAAAGCCCAGAACAATATATAGTAATATAAATTTTCATAGCACTATTTTTACCAGGTGCTGGGGTGCTATACCCTTCCCAGCATGTACTTTCCAAGGTTTGATTTCCTTGAACACAGAATTAGTCAGAAAACATTTTCCAGATAATGTCCAAAATGTGTAATTCTATATAGTAATACTCCATTATGAATTGGTGCCAACTTTTCTTTATCTTATCATCTGCCAGTGGGTATATAGGCAGCTTCCAGTATTTATTACAAATTGTGCTACTATGAACATTGGTATCCATGTATCACTGTAATACTTAAGCTCTTTGGGGAACATGCCTAGGGGGCAGGGCTAGTTTATCTATTCTACAAATTATTCCTCTGTCTGAAGAGTAGGTGACAAAATTATTTTACCAAACTTTAGGTTGTCTCTTCATCCTATTAACTGATTCTTTTGCTGTGCAGAACTTTTTAGACTGATACAATTCCTATATTGATTCTTGCTGATATTTCTTGTGATACTGAAGTTCTTTTTATAAAATCATTTCCTACATCTATGTCTTTAAATGCTTTAACTATTTTATCTTCCAGTAGGTTTAATCTTTTAATGTTTAGATGTTTGATCCATTTTGACTTTAATTTAGTATATGGCAAGAGATAAGGCATCAGTTTCAATTTTCTGCAAACAGCCAGTTTTCCCAGCACCACTTGTTGAACAGATTATTTTTCCTCCTCCTGTTTTCCAGTGTGAACATTGATTGCAACTGCTTTCACAGTGTCCTAAGAGTTTCAACAAGTTGTACAGTCACTATCAGTAACTTCCAGAAATTTTAAAATTTCTTTGATTTCTTCTGCAACCCATTGTTTGTTTAGGAATATGTTGTTAATATTCCAGGAGCTTTTGCTATTTGCAAAATGTCTTCTGTCATTGATTTCTATTTTCATTGCACAGTGGTTTGATAGTGTATTTGGGGTAATTTTAATTATTTTGTATTTTCTTAAGCAGACGTTGTGGACTAGCATGTGTTCTATTTTAGAAAAAGTACCATGGACTGCTGAAAAGAATGTATACTCTGTTGTACAGGTTACAATACTCTATACATGCATTAAGTTCATATGTTCAAGGTTGTTGTTCAACTCTGAAATCTCTTTATTTTGTAGTTTATCTAGCTTTTTGGAAAAGTGGGGTGTTAAATCTCCTACTAAGATTGTATTAGTGTTTATTTGATCTTTTAATTTCAGCAGTTTTTGTTTTATGCAAGTAGGTGCTCCAGTAATCGGTGCAAACATGTTTAACAATGTTATCTCTTTTTCTTGGATTGTTCACTTAACTAGCATGTAGTCATTTTCTTTGTCTCTTCTAATCAGTTTTAGCTTGCTTGAAGTTTACCATGTCTAATATTAGAAATGTTACCCCTGCTTGTGTTGGGGGTCCTAATGCATGAAAGTTGTCTTCTATCCTTTAATTTTTAGTTTGACAATATCTTTTTGGATTAGATGAGTCTTGACAGTTGGATTTTGTTTGTCAATCCATTCTCCCAATCTGTGTCTTCTGATTAAAGAGTTGAGGCTGCTAACATTAAAAGATATTACTGAGATGTGTTGATTCTTGAATATTATTGCCTTCTGTATCTGTTAATGAATGCTTGTTTTTCTTTTCCTGATATTTTTTACTGGTCTTTACCCATTGATCTTACTTAGAGTTTTCATTTCCTCTGTGTTTTTAGCTGAGTCAGTTTTGTTATTTCTGTGAAAAATATTCTTAAATATTGTCTTAGTGCTGGCTTAGCATTCATATATATTTTGAGTTTGTATTTTTCATGGAGAAACCATATCTTTCCATTTATTTTAAAGGACAACTTTGCTAGATAAATAATCTGGGTTGAAAGTTAGTTGCTCTTAGGGCATGAAGTACTTCACTACTATGTCTTCCAGTCATTACGATTTGTGTTAGGAAGTCTGTTGTGACTCTAAGTGGTTTATCTTTATATGCGATTTTTTTTTATATTCTGTTGTGGTTTTTTTCTGGATATATGGTAATTTAACAAGGATATACCTTGGTAAGCTTCTTTTTCTCCATTTTTTTGTTATATTTGTTTGCTGTTCTGTAAGCACCACTAGCATGATTTTTTAAATTCTTTTTTTTTATATTTGGAAAATTTTCTTCTATGGTTTCTTAAAAACATGTTAATAAATCTATCTGTGTTATAGTTTAGCTTTTCTCTAACTCCATTTCACCTTAGATTGATCTTCTTATTGTCATTTAGTACCTACTGGAAAATTATCTCTTCTTGTCTTATATTCTTTGGAGCTTCTTTGAGTGCTTCATCACAATTCGTTATTTATTACTGTCTGACATCTTTTTTTTTGTCTGACATCTTTTTGAGGAAACTATATCCCTGCTGAAGCTGTCATTCAAGTTTTGAACTGTTTGGTTTAGCTCATCCAGTTCTTTACTTACTTCCCTGAAATTCACCATCAACATTACTACCCCAAATTCTTTCACTCGGTGAAATTGTGTGAATTTTTGGTTCATTTTCTTTGAATTTGTCTAGTTTCTTCAGCCTGTCTATAAACTTTTCATAGATTTTCACCACCTGGTATTTGCTTTCCTCTCCCTTTGTGACCCTTTGCTCAGCCTTGAGAGATTTGGGAGACTTCGAAGGTCTCAATTTGAGTTGGGACACATCAATATTTGAATCCATTCCCCAGCCCACAGTGTGAAAGAGGAGCATCAAATCTACAAAGACACATCAAGAGTGAGCAAGCCTAGAGGCCTCCAGGGAGAAACAAGCCAGTGGAGCAGAGCTGTAAACACTATGTACCGCAGTGGCTAACTGGAACCAGAAGAGACGATAAGGAGATGGACCACAGTGAAAGTATCTGAGATGACCCACAGCACAGCACAGAAGAAGGAAGCATTTTTCAACCCTGCTCCCAGCAGCATGAGAATAGACAGATGTAACAGTAGAGTGGAACAGAGGAGGCTGAGCAAGGGCTAGGAGGGGCCAACTGAATGTGGGATCCAGATCAGCCATAGGCTATCTTCATCTCAGAGCTACCAATGTTGAAATCCCACAGCAGCTGAGTAAGCAATGGCCGCAGGTGCATGCAGGGTAAGGAGACATGGGTGAGCAACTCAGAAACATCTGGGGTGTTGCTGGTTAAGACTTGGGCCCCAGCCCCCAGAATGAGGCCAACATTGGGCTGCAAGTCTGAGAAGTCTGAAGAGCAGAGTTGGTGCCTCACCTTTACCCTAATGCAGGCTAGTTGGAATTACCCATGCCCAGATCTAATCCTATTGCAGACTTACTGGGATTACACAGAAAAGATCTGGGCTCTGACTTAGACACTGCTATGGGACTGTGGATGCTAGAGGATAGCTACAAATTGTGGTCAGAGAAATGGCCTTTTTTTTTTTCTTTTTTTTTTTGGTTGTTAGGTTTTTATTTTTGTTGTTTGTTTTGCTGTGTTCGTTGTCTTTTTTTTTTCTTTTCTCAATTGTCTTTTTTCTTTTTAATTTTTTTCATGAGACTGAACATTGTTTTTTTTCAGTTTTCCTGGTTTGCTTTGAGCTGTTTTTGTTTTCTCTTTCTTTCCTCTCACCTTTTCCAGTTTCCCAAAGCTTGGTTGATTGTCCTTAGCTCTTTGGCTTTGTTTTGAATATCTTTCTCTATATTTATATTCTCTATTTTTATCCCTTATCCCTCTTAAATCACCCCTCAGAGTAAAAACTCTGTTAAGGGGAAATTCACTGTACACAAGTAACTGGTTTGTGTTGGCTTTTGTTACATAACTATAGATTTTGTTCCTGGTTAAAGGTACCAAATTCATAGTCACCACAGCTTGTCAGTTTCTAGGCTGTGCTTCACACTATTGTTATGACCTTAGCCAGAGTGCCTAACCTGTTGTGATCAGTTGTTCTTTCTGGTAAGCCAACATCAAAACTGTCTGAGAGAATAAACATTACCACAGTCTAGTACCAAAGAATTGAGTGCTGTAGACAAAAACTTCTCAATCCTAATATATCAAGGAGTAGGATCCTAGGACAGACTTAAAGGCCAAGAGCCAACCATACATAGAAGACACCTCTGAAGAATAGCCATTTCCTAGGGAGGTCTCAATACTAATGATAAACAAAGCTACAATTACAAGCAAATTACAAGCATCAAAGAGGAAAACATATTTTTTAAAAACAGAAAATGACAAGATACAGAAGCAAAATGCCATCCCAAACCTCCAACTCACTCAAGGCAAAGTCAAAGGTGAAGTGAGGTGAAAGAAATCAGAAGGCTACCCACCTGCATTTTGTTTTCTTTCGTTATTGTTAACTAAATAATGGTACATTTTAGGTATATATAATGTTCACATCCACCAAAGGGAATTTGTGCCTGTACATGATGTAACTGGATTCTTTTTATTTTCTCATTCTCCTACCCTACCTTCAACTCCTCTTCTCCTCCTTATATACAAGAGTTTTGTTTCCATTTTTTCTTTCTTTTCACATTTTTTTCTTTTCCCTTCTTGCCAGGGAACTGGTCAAGATCCCCAACTCCCTGGATGAGGGATACAGTGAAGGATGAAGGAAAAACTGAAATAAATTTAGTAATGTATAAAAACGGACTGAGCCAGGTGTGGTGGTGCACTCCTGTAATCCTAGCACTCAGGAGGCTGAGGGAGGAGGATTGTTTCAAGTTCGAGACCAGCCTGTGCTACAAAATGAGCCCAAGGCCAGCCTGAACTGCATAATGAGACATTGTCTCAAAAAGAGCAAAATAAATAAATAAATAGGGTTGAGAAGTCAGTGCTTCAGGATACACAAAGACAAGGACCTATTCATCTGACCCATTTTCATTTTTACCAATGAGAAGTGCAGGGAGAAAAGGAGGGTACTTTTCCTGGAATAGGTCAAAGGACTGTGATGAAAGTTTAACATTATGAAAGAAGCAAGCTAAGGCCCTTTTCCACACTTGGGTTTTAGCCCTCCCTTAGCAGAAGTCACAGCATCATAGGCCACTGATGTCTCAACTGTGGCTAATAAAAAAAAAGGGGGAGTTTCCATGTTCCAGTCAGCCCACAGGTAAGTAAGAAGATTCTATCATCAATTTGTAATTTGTGGTCCCCAACACCTTCCCTCCTTTCTCCTTCCCCCTCATTGTTTCCCCTTCAATTTGAACACTTTCTTCCTATTCACAATATCTATTATACATTTTGGTCCTTATTTACACTTTAGGTTTCTTACAGCAGAGAAATAATGTGTGTGATATTTACACGTGTTTCCAATTTATTTCACTTAAGGACATAGTCTCAAGGTGCATGCTTTAGGCTAGCAATGTCACAAACTTACCCTTCATTATGGCAAAGTAGCATCCCTTTGTATAAAAAAACTGCATCTTCTACATCATTATTTGATGGGCATTTGGGCTATTTTTAAGACTTAGTTATTAAAAACTGTGCTGCTATAAACATGGGTGTGCATTCATCACTGTGGTATGATGCTTTTAATTCTTTGATACCAAGAAGGAGAAGAGCTGGGTCAGATGGGACCTTTTGTCCTGGTTCTTTGAGTATCACTGTACTTATTTCCACAGTGGTTGCAACAGTCTACACTCCCACCAAATGTGGAGGAGGGTCTTTTTCCCAACAGAGCTAGGAGTACTTGTTATTTGTTGATTTCTTGATAACAACTCATTCTTTCTGAGGAAAGATGGGATCTCAGCATTGCTTTAATTTGTATTTCCTGAAGAACCAGTGATGTTGATATTTATACCTCTTCCTCTGTGAAGTGTCTATGTCAGATACTCATTTTTGGATTAGGTCTTTAAATTTGAGGAGTCTCATTTTATATATATATATATATATATATATATATATATATATATATAT
>RJWT010019331.1:0-18450 GCA_004365215.1 Cuniculus paca
TCTGTGGACTTCAATTCATGCTTCAGATCCTTCCTGAGTCTAGGTGACTCATTTCTCTCCTTCTTGTCTTCCTCAAATTGCTATATTCCAGCATCAGGATGTCAACTTTCCTAGAAGCTCTTTCTCTGCTGATTACCACTCCACCATCTTGGTGCTCCCTGACTCTACTGACTTTTCATTTACCCTCTACCTTCAGTGGTTCTCAACAGGAGAATAGAATATATTGTAGACTTTCATATGAATCCATATGTTCTAATGTTATTTAGGGGGCAGAACTCAATAATGCTAAATACCTTCCATTGGCCAAGACATCTTCCCTAATGAAGAATTGATTCATTTCAATGTCTCGGTAGAATGATGAAAGACAAATGTCATGATTACTCATTTATTTAAGTAATTTTGTTGTCTCTTGTAATACTCCGTGTTAGTTATGACAGTGAAAGAATGTCATTTTTGAAAACTGAAATTATCAGCCAGAAGTGGTGGTGCACTCCTGTAATCCCAGTACTCGGGAGGCTGAGGGAGAAGGATCATTGTGAGTTCGAGACCAGCCTGGGCTACAAAGTGAGCCCAAGGTCAGCCTGAACTGCATAGCAACACCCTGTCTCAAAAAGACAAAAAAAGAAAGAAAAAAAGAAAACTGAAATTATCTCTAATCACATCTGGTTAATTTTATAGAAATCCAGGCCTACTATCTTGACTTACTCAGTTTTAGCAGTTTAGAATAAATTACCCCTTTAGACCTTAGAACAGATACAACAATGTTGTAAGCATGACCAAGATGTAAAAACAAGAGAAATATGATTCAGGAGTAGTATCAAGCTTATAAGTGCATTAAGACAGTTTTTACAGTTTACAACCTACCGATCATAATGCGCTCCACTACAGTGCCACCCTTGGAAGCACAGTATCTAACCTAGATGTCAAAACTAGGAAAACATCAGGAAGATATATGCTATTCAGTTCCCCAAATTGTCAATATTTCAAGATTTTAAGTTTCACAGCAATGTCTGAATATTTGTAATTTTTGAAAATGAAATACAGAGAAAGATCAACAATACAGGTCTGAAGTATAAATCCAGTTTAGTCTTTTAGGAACCATTATGCAGAAATGAACTTCAGTTGTGTTCATCTGATGAATCCTGAGTCCCCCTGAGCCTTGGTCCTCCAAGTTCTTGCTTCCTTCACATGTATCACTTGTCTAACTTCTGCATGCACTGGGGTTTGCAACTGATCTAAATCTTTACCAAGGGATGATTCAATACTTTTTAAAACATTAATCAGCACTTTTGACAGATGTGCTTTAGAATTTCACAGAAATTTTAAATTTAGATTGTTTACATAGAATTATTTTTTATCATTATTATGCCACTCCTATTATCTACTTTATGCATTATTTATAAACTGTTCATAATCTAAAATAAGTAAATAACAGTTCCAAACTAACAGTGTGGGATTAATTTAACTCATCTGATTTCACAGTTTTGGAAGTTAAATCTTACTGTTTAATGCCTTACTTCATGTCATAGAAGGTGTGATTTTATATCAGAGATTTATTTTAAATCCATTTGACACAAAACCTAAATATGACCAATTAATATAACTTCCTTAATGTATCTGACTTTTAAAGATGTTATAAATAAATTGAAATAAAAACTGCCTATCAGTTAACCCAGATTTATTAAAAATAGCTTGTTAGTACAGTGAAAGTTCAAATCTTTATGCTAATCTTGGCTTTGCAGAAGTTATTTAATTTCAAATTATTTAAAATTTATTCATGCTCCAAAGGAGAAAAAGTTTCATATTTCATAGCTTTTCCTGTTAGATATAATGATGTCACTTACTCTGTTTTTCATTCAGTCAATGTAAAATTTTCAGTATCTTTGACACTGTACTAGACACTGAGGGAAGAGAATTGTCCAAAATCCTTGGCAAATTTAAATTTCAGTTGAAGACATAGAAATGATGAAAAGAGAGCTTTTTTATAAATGTCAGGTAGTCTGAAGGCCTATGAACCAAATAAAGCATTAGTCTGTCTTAGAAAGTGTGGTGTAGGCAGCCCTCTTGGATAAAGTGACATTTGAAAAGAGTCTTAGATGAAATAAGAACCAAATGGCATGGAATCCTAAAAAAGACATTTCAAGTAGTAGGAGTAAAGTTCTCTGAAATGGGACCACAATGTGGGGGCAAACCTCTGAAGTTTAATGCACTGAAGGGCAGAAGTGCAAAAAATTAGATCAGCAAGATTGCTCATGTGAAAATATGTATTCTTTTTGTTCCTGAGATCTTTATTCCCATGAAGGGTCATCCTCATTTCCAAATGCTTTTTTCTATTCCGTGTATCACGACTACCACAGGGGACAGGAACAATTGTTTTTATTGTTTGTGTTTGCTTAAATGTCAAGCATATGCTAGTTATGTTCCTCTCTATCCTTTTATTTTTTCCTAGAGATGAGTTTATCTATAGTTAGTCTGTCTTTCCCATTTCTTTATTCCAGAATAGAAACAGGGATAGGGATGTGATAGTGTAGTTTTAGAGAGTAAGTTCAAGTATTAACACCAGCACTCCTCTTCCATTGTGTATATGCGAAATTGTTGAAGTTTTCGCTTTAAATTTGCAAGTCAATTAAATTACTGGAAGTGTAAAGAATTTCAAGTAAAAATGTACTAAAGTAAATGACTCCAAATGTGAAAACATGAATATTCTCTAATATGGCTATTACATAACACCTTTATAAAAATTAAAATTCATTTTTTAAATAAGATTATCTTCACCCATTTACCAAGGGATTGAGTTGTTTGAACATAAGCTCTGCCTATCTGTTTTACCAATTTTTTTTCTTCCTTTGAGATTTAAGGAAAGAAAAGTCTTTAGAGAAAGAAACAAAACAAAACAAAAAAAAATAAGAATAAAGTTTCTTCATGCTGAGTATGTTTATATCTTTCTGAACTACTTGAAAAAGAAATTACTAAACATAGCTCTAAGGTAACAGTGTAGGAGTTATCTCATAATTTGATAGAATAGTATTTCATGAGGTATTCATTTTGGATAATAGCTAACTAGGAAGAACAACATAGTCATGTTGGTTCTTTGATTTTTCTAGGTCCCAGGGATCGAACTTAGACCTCTCTAACACAAAGCTATTATCCAAGCACCTCTTATTTTTTTTGTTTGTTTGTTTGGTTTGGCTTTTTTTTTTTTAAGTTTTTTTTGCTAAATTGCCTAGGTGGGACCTGAATTTGAGTTCCTCCTACCTCAGGCTGTCAAGGACAGTGATTACAGACAAGTATCACCGCACTTTCCTGAAGTGTGCTATATTTTAAGAAATAGGCCCAGAGCCTTGTACAATATGTATTTAATCTGCTGTTACTGAATGATCAGTACTTTCATGTGTTTGTGTGAGAAAGATTTCTGGTTAGCATCTGTTTCACTGTTCTAGTATAATGCACATTCTGTGTAATGATCTGCATATGGAAATAAGTGGGTATTGCACTTTGTTTCCTGAATTTTATGTTTAAATTATAAATTTTATATACAATATTAACATTTTATGCATTTTAGATGGATCCTTCGGTATATTAATTTTTTATAAACAGCTATTTCCATACGCATTTATAGGGTACAATTCAGAAGAATGGTTCCCTGATAGCTGCTTGAAGGCTTCACACAGCCTTACAATATGAAACCATTTTCTAAAGCACATTCAACCCAAATTCCTTGTCTAAAAACAAAAAAGCAGATACATATCAATTGATATATATAATTCAGAAAAATCCAATATTGTATTTTAAAACAAAAATAATTTTTTTTCATAAAAAGAATGAAAATTCTGTCTGGAAGTAAAAAAACAAAAACAAAAGAAAAGAGCAATCTTCCCTCTTGTAGTTAGTGTTAGCCAGCTTTTTTCAGTAGTAATTTCACAACATTAGTGCCATCTAACACTTTCCAAATTTAACTTCTATAAATTATTTTTATCAATGTACAAAATCTGATCTAATTGACTTTTCAAGATATATATGAAATCTGATTTTTTCATATAGCTGTTCATAATACCTTTCATATTGCTGCTTCTTTCTACATATCTGATCATATTTTATTGCATATTCAAAGGTAATCTCCAATAAGCTGCATTTTTATCTTCAATCATCCTCCCATCACATTATATTATAAATTTGTAGAACTTATGGTCAGAGCCTTACTGATTCTAGTATTTCTTTCACCTACCTCTCATATTCAAAAATCCCATATACAATTTAAGTTTACTGAAATTAATGACTTGTGAAAATAGAAAACAAAATTTAATTACCGAAGTTATTGATGCTAATTTAATGAAAATGATAATGCAACATCTATGAAATTTACAAGACTTGTAATCCACTTCGTAGTTAAAAATAAGATATTGAATCAGTAATATGTTAGCCACAGTACTAGGAATTACATGATTATTCAACATGAAAATATTCAATATAAATCTCCCAGGTTAATCTCACCACAATGTTCACACTAATTTGGCAAAGAAAGTTTTTGATACACTTTACTGGAACTACTTTTTGTTCCAAGTCTGACACTACATATATGTCTTATCATTTTTTTCCTTATCTTTTATCTGTCTTCTCCTCTATTTTCTTACTTTTAATTTTTTTTTCCAGACCCTGTCACTGAGAACTCTTAGGAAGAGTCAAATTATTTACTTTATATCAAAGTAAAAAAAATACATACATATTTCAATGCCAAATATACAGAAGAAATTGATATAAACTAATAGTCTGGCTAATCTTGCAACTAATATAATATTTAAATTGTTAATGATGATTTATCAGATTACATATTAGAAACCACTGTATGTTTTTCATATTGGAAATTTATTTATATATTCATATATGTAGTATGACAAAATACACCTAACATATTCACTTCATTCTACCACTGAAATAATCAGAGGACATACTTTTATAATATTCAAAATATTAAAGTTTATTATTTCTCTCATTTTCTTAAAGATGAAAGAAATATTGGAAGACACCATCAAGTTTTCAAATTATAGATTTTAAAAATTAATATTATATGGATTTTAAATATTATTATTCCATAGAGATGAAAACAGAAAACTGTTTATGTCCCATATCTTGTTGATCATAAGTATTCCTTTTTTCCACTTCCCTCCACCTCCTTTTTATGTTTTTTCCAGCAGCAGATTCATTTATAAGCCTGGAATCACATGTTTCTTCTTCTGACTTCTATCCAAATCTTGCATTATGACAGAGAGTATGTTTTAAGTAGTTCTTTTACAGGATTTTTCCAAAAAGACAAATAATATGAAACATATTTTAAAAAACTGAAAAGTGTATAAAATATCTCAATATCATTTACTCACATATTTATATAGCACGTTTTGTATTTTTACAGTGATATTTTGTTTGGATGAGACAAAGTGCAATTTCCTCTCACATGGGTGATAGTTTTTGTCTTTCTTTTAGGGTGAATTATGTGAAACAAGGTACTTTAGGTACAGATTTGTTTGAGTCTAGAATTCACATATTGGTGTGTTTCTCTCTATATGTTAGTACCGTTGGCCAATCTCAGATTGGGATAATGAAATTTCCTGGAACATAAAATAGTTGATACAAGCAGCAGGTCATTAAACCAGGAAAAGATCACTGTTTGGTCACTTTTTAAATAAGTAGATGACATTTCAAACACTTCATTTTAAGTAAGACTATTGTAAGTACTTTAGAGCAGATGATTGATTTCAAAAGTTTTATTGATTTAGTTGAACTGTTTTAGACGACTGAAATCATTTTGCTTACTTAGGTGAGATTTTAAAGCGTATTTATACATCTCAGTTTTGTGAATATTAAACTTTAAATCCCCTTCCAAGCAGGCACAAGGATCAGACATAAAGTTATATGCAAAAAGGACTGTTCATGCTCAGAGAAATATTGACGTATGATAGATGTTGAGCCACAGAAACATGGCCACATAAATTTTTGAAAGTGATGATGTAAGTGTAATAAATTATGCTATAAATTACCATTTTCAGACTGTATTTGAAATATTGTTACTATGGAGAAAAATTCATGGTATTTCATATCTCATGAATAATAAATCATAAATACGGGAATGATTTAAAATGTTCACTTTAAGAGTTTCCAAAATTGTCATTCATTTACTAATGCAAATTTAAACGGCGAAATTAACCGAAAACTTCAGAACATACCTTATGGGCTTACTTACTGCAAAAGGAACATAGTTTTAATTTCCTCTCTGATTTTGGGTCATCTTGCAAACTTATTTTTAAAAGAGCCATTTTAAAGCAGACAGACCAACGCAGACTTTCAGAAGAAATTCTTAATTAAATCCTCCACTTTTTTAAATACTGCGATTATATAAGCAGTTGAACTTGACATATTTCTACTCCAATAATTATTAATATCTTTGTGATCTGTGTTATTGTTCGTTGTATATCTCTTGGGAGATTTCTAAAAGTCAAATAGGTAGAAAGCTAATAATTTCTAAGGATTTCATACTTGGTGCTTTGTAATGAAAGGTCATTCCTAGACATTTGCAACAACAAAACAGAGTAGTGCTGTGACCTCCAGAAATTAAGAAAGCAGACAACTATTGCAGTTTCTGTGTTTTAAGGAGAGAAGAAAACAACAGGAGAGGGGCTCATACCAATGTGGAATACAGTTTCTCACATATGTGATTATGAAGACCCTGTTTCCACATACAAGATAAAGGGAAGGTTTTCTTACTCTGAGAGAACATTTAAATCCATTTACAGAAATCAACATTGTTGTAATTTGTAAAAAGTAGAATGAAAATATAGATTTTGTTTATTTTAGTTGAAGAAATATTGATGCAAAACACTATTAATTAAATTTCCTTTACATTTTAAAAAAATGTCATTCATGGAATTTAGACACTAAGCGAACGATTGAGATTTGATGCAAACATGATTTAGGTAAAGCCAAGAAATAGACTGAACTTTTGGGCTCTTTCACTATGAGTACCTCATTTATTCTCTATATTCAGATTAATTTTGGTGATCATATATAAGGCAGCATAATTCAGACATTTGTGCTCACTGTGTTCATTTTGTTATTAAATATCTAAGAAAGATAGGTTGGAAAAGTTAGAGGAATGTGTTTTTAAAAAATATCTATTTGAGATTTGTGCAGCTAGAGAGGATATTCAAGGTCATTGCCTCTGAGAAGGAGAGAGGGGTAGAAGGAGAGGATGGAGTAGAAAAAAGGAGGGACAGAGGAGGAGGAGAAAGAGTAGGAAGAGGCAGCAATTTATTAAAAGAAAGTCTAAAAGATTTATCCAGAAAGAATCCTTCCTACTTTCTCTATCATTGTCTCTTTCTTCAGGGATTGCTGAAGGAAACTTGGAAATCCAGTTTAAAGTAGTACTGTCTCAAATACCCACAATCAATAAAACAATCTTGTTTTAGGGTTAAATCTATATAGATGTTGTTCATACATATATAAGTACATAAAATAGAAATATGCAAATAATCAAAATAGGACCACAAATTTTTAAATAAATAAAATTTGTATAAAAAAACTAAGCAATAATTACATAATAAATATGACTTCAATCATGTTTGCCTAGAAGACATAAAGTGTATGAAGTTCAACACTGATAGGATGATTAAACTGATCTATTTGTTCCATTTTGGTCTTCAATAATTTAACCATAAAATAAAGGATATCATGTACAGTTTTGTTTTTTTCCTATTGCTGAAATGATAGAGGAAGAATTGAAAAATCGAAGCTCTCTGGCCAAAAGAACAATGTTTCTCCTGACTTGTTGCTAGATAAAGAAAAACTTAGTGAAATTTTAATTTTAGGCAGGCAACAATTAATTTTTAGTAGAAGTATGTCACTAACATTGTACTGAATATGTGCACTAAAAATATGTATTTTTATCTCATTTTTTTTTAGTGAGTGTATTATATTTTAATTTGTTAAATGTGGTATCCCTGCCCCTGACAAATTTTTGGGGTCACACCTTAAATTTCAAATGCTTTCTTTTCTATTTTAATCAAGATGAAATAAATGCAATATATGACCTCAGATATGGGCTTTTTCTCTGATCCTGAATACCAACGTAAAATAAGGAGGAGAAGGAATCAGAGCTTTTATCCTTGTGCACTGTGAATTGAAGGAAGTATAAACTGCTACTGTGGAAATCATCAGTGGATAGGGAAATAATGAGGTGTTCCTGAATTGTTCACAGACACTGTGACATCTTTGTCTTCAATATTAATCAATAGTAAAAATATTTTCTGCCATGCTGCTATTTTCTTACAAAGAACTACAAGCTCTTTATAATGAAATCACATTGACCCCATATCCTAATGCACAAAAAGGAAAATGCACATAACATTAATGTAGCCGTTAGGTAAAGGATTTTCTCCCCACGGGAGTTCCTTCATTTTATTTTTGTGTTGTTTGTTATAAATGAATAAATAAGTCTTTGCGAACTGAATTGGCACAGTTAGAGATTACTGTTAAATCTGTTGTGTGTTTGAACTACATCTATTGTGAAGGATTCAAACTACAATCCATTTGCATGTATTTTTCATCTTGCTCCCCCACCCCATTTCAGGTTACTTCACTGCTAACAAGAACAATAATGCCAGAGGAAAGATAGCTTAAATGAGACTGCATGATTGCTTTTCCAACTAAAATGAGTAGAAAATGAAAACACTTTAAATGAAGTGCCTCAAATAAACATTTAATTTAGGGTAAGACAGCAACCGCATATATACCACCATATAAAATATTGAAAGAACATTTATTGAAGAGTTGAAAGACTCATTTGTGAGAAAATAAATGTAGTTCTAGAAGTAAGCTGCTGAGAGTAAATATGTAAAACTACATTTAAGCTGTGTGCAATTAACATAAATTTATGCTGGAAAAAAAAATGAAAACCAGGATGAGATTCTGGTGAATGACGTATTTGGACAGGAGACTGTTTTCCATCAAACGTGAGCCTAGATTTAAGCAAGCTAGAAGGTTGTGTGTTCATGTATTAGGAAAAGTGGATACGTTAGTTTCTCAGTCCTCATTACATCTTTATTTAATAACCCTCTTTATCTCCTCCACATACGTAAATACTTTTGTCCTTAGCCCTAGAAAATTCAGCTGAGGGCCTGGATCCCATGGCAATAACCCACATGAGTTTAGCTGAAAACCTAGAGCCCACAGCAATGACTCATGCACGTCTATCCCATGGATCTGCACCGGGAAGGCCCAAAGGTCAGTGGTGGAAGCTAGAAAGTCTATGCCAGCGGGGTGAAGGATCTGTGCCAGCAGACCGAGGTTTCTGTACTGGAGCCAAGAAGCGACACTCAAAATAAGGACCAGAGCTCCCCTGAAAAGTACTACAGCCATCCTCAGTGGCAATGAGGTCCTGAGCTCCTCTGATGATGAAAATAGCTGAGTACATATCGGGAAGCCAGTGACAAATTTCTTATGGAGAATGAGCAGCACACATCTTCCCCTCCGGAGCCAGGAAGCAATGCTCCAAGTAAGGACCAGAGCTCCCCAAAGTGAACTGCAGCCATTCTCGTTGACAAGGTCCTGAGCTCCTTTGATGATAACAGCTGGGTTCATCCCAGGGAAGCCAGCATGCCAAACCCCTCCAGGAGAGCCAACAGCTCTGAACACCACTTAGGAGAACTCACAATGCTACTCTTTTTCTCTAGGTCTCATTTTTATGCTGGCAACAGTCCTCAGGTGGGCCATCTACACTCAGCGCCAGACCGATTCAATTCAGTTGGTGTTTAAGTTGACCACCAGTTACCAATCCACTACACCTAGAAACCTAAAAGTTATACTGTGTAGCTAACTATTACTATCTGTAATAAACAACCAACTTAAAATGATTTCAGCCGCATTGTTACAGGTTGCTTAATTAAAAATATACCATATACAAAAATACATGGATATTTGCACCTGTTAACTGGGAAAAATGTCAAAATTTTAAGAAATTTTCTGTTTCTCTTCATAGCACTACTTTAATCAAATAGACAAAAAGTGACTATCAAAGAAATCTGTTATAGAATGTAAAACGTGGAAGCAGTCATGACTGATTCTACAGCCAAAATAAATTAGCAAAACAGAATTTCCAAATAATTTTCATCTACTGCCAAATATTTTCCTAGCTAATATAAGTTATATTATTTTTTGTAGTTTCAGCATTCAGAAGATCAATTAAAGTAAAAGAAGATTGAATTAGAAATGACAAAATTGCTTTAGTTCTGTGATGTGATATTACAAAGAGAGACTTGAGTTATCTTTTGCTTGCTACATATATATAAATACTTCAGCCAGAATATGATTTATTTTATTCTTACATCTTTCTAAATAAATAGCTATTTTGAATATGATAAATTTCCTACATATCGAATATATAATATTATTATATATATCGATTTTTGTTATAGTTTACAATAGAGTACATATTGCCTTTTAAGATAATTTTTATTCCTGGTAAAAAAATATAAATTAGTCTTTAATTGTGAAGCTTAGGTCAGAAACGTATTCTGGCACTTAACTCACTGGCTTACTCTTCATTTTATCAAAGATTTAATCATGTGTGTACCATGCGGTAAGACCGTACATAAGTTCAGTGAACTGAAGTCATACTGTTACCATAATGTCATAAACCACAATTCTCCTGCAATTCAAATGATGGTCCTCTCTGACTTTTTGATGTTTTTCCTCCTTAGCTTTGTTATAGAACTGTACCAAACTTGATACAAGATAAATTTACTAAATATTTCCTGGTTTATTTAAAATTTCTGCCATAGAGAACATCTTTTCTCGCATTACAAATATTTGGAAATCTCTTTTGGGTCTCCTTTGTATGTATTTCATTGGATTTGATTTAAAATTACATTTTAAAACATAATTATATTGATTCAAGCATTAGATCTTCTTTGACAGAAATGTAAACACATTGAGGATCTTCTCCCTAACTACTTTAATAAATAAACCAACATTACTTTGAAAAAAGACCGGTTAATTATATTTAAATGGAAATTCAACAGACTAGCCTGGGAGGGTCACGTCTCCAACTGCTAACACTGAGTAGAAATAAATTCATGTCAGAGATTGTCACAACTGAATTCTGTGGTATCAGACTTAGAGACACTGTAGTTCAGCAACTGATCCACAGTCCTCCAGACCTTTAGTCTATCACTAACAACTCCACTGACCAAATTTAGAGAGAGAAAATGATCAAATCGTTTCATTTTGAAAATGTTCGTTTCAAAGTGGAAAAAGTAGCTCGATAGAGCATACACACACAATCCCTGCTTCCATGCTTCTAAAATAGTCATATTTTGCACTTCTTAAAACAATAAAATGTAAACTAGTGAACACTGTCTTTGATATAAACATAAAACAGTGCTTCGAAATGTGATAAGGCAAGTGGCTGTCCATCCTTGAGTCTCCTTTTCCATAACAATATTCAACCTGACAGGATGTCTAGGAGACAAGATTATGCAGGGCACACTGACCCCTCTCTAATCCCAGGTCTCTTCATTCCTTTTGAGGTGTTGCATGCTGCTGTACTTTCAATAACATTTGCTTTAGCTGTGACACTGACAGGGGTCCTCTTCTATATCAAGCTTCTCTGTTTTCCCTGGAGTAAGAGCTAAAGAAAAATCTATACACATAATTTGGAAGTTGAAAGAACAACTTTTGAGAGTCTCATACAACAATGTTCAATTCTCTTGCTGTTTTCATTCATTCACACACACCTATGTATGAATGAACTATATGAAATATATATATATATTTTTTTTTTTCCTTAAGTCATTTTATTCCCCTTGTTAGATGGAGTTTTTTAGAAATCAAAGCTGATACTGGAAGCATCTGTATGTGTGGACAATGTTTCATTTGTCTCACAGGAAAGACCTTCCAGACTGCCATCTTCATAGCACAGCTCTCCAGACTAATGAAAATCCTGCCTTGGTGTTGTATTTTATTTTTACATTTAAAAAATAAAAGCTCCAAATTACTCCTGCAATTTTACATCAGGAGAAAGAGTGTCAGAATAACCAGTATTTCATTTTATTTTATCAGTATTACACTGAGATTGGCAAAGATTAAAAACTCATTAAGTTACAAATAAGACCTCAAACCCTCATACTGGCAAGTGTAGTGTGAAACATTACACTCTGACAGTACTGAACTCTGTACCTTCAAGAGAATCCAGCATCACCGCTGGAGTCTGACTCCTCAGCAGTCTCTGGAAGGCAAAGGTTGTGATTTTCAATGACCTTGTGGCTATCAGGCAGTTCACATATACAACGGGACATGTGCATTAAAAAATATAAGTGTAAAGGCAAATTCCAAATACATAACTAGAAATCAGTCTCCAAATATGAGAATAGAAATAACTACTAGATAAAGTGATTAGATTCTAATCAGACCAGAACTTGAACAGAAATAAGATTGTTTCTTGAGTTAAGATGAGTTAATGATTCCTTCAGAGGAAGTCTTGTACCCAAATAACAAATAAGCATTGATCTGTATCGTTGCACAGTACTTTGGTCGAACAGAATGTGTCATAGCACTGTCTATGGGTAAAATGCATTTGAAATTTTAAATTGTTTTCACACCTTAAGAAAAAATAGCACTATACATATATAGTCTACGTTTTTCAATACTCAATCCTCATATCTGTTCTAAATTTACTTTTCCGCTTGAACATAAATAATTTCTAATACACTGGGTTAGTTATGTTGACTCTTCCCAGTCTACTTTTTATGGGACATTTTTACTTTATTAGCTTCAAAGCTACATCTAGGAACTGCTGAAAGTTATGTCTTTTAGCAGAAGACAGTAATATTATAAGAAATTTAAATTAACCATAGAATTGGTGCTCAATCACCTGCAAAGAAATCATTTGTAAACCCTTGCAGAACACTACTTTCAATGTTTACCCACAATCCTATTACTTACTACCAGGTCCAGAGCTACTGTCTTGGCTCTATTATTTTAATAGTCATCCTGTTGCTTGCCTCTTGTTGTCTACCTTTTAAATTCTCAATTAGCAGCAAGATTTGTTATTTTGTAACTTAAAGATTACAGTATTATTCTGTATGAAGTGATTACTTTTTTCACTAATAATTCAAACTTTAGAGTTTATATTTAAATGTCCATGTAATTCTATTCAGTCTGGTTTTGGGCCCCACTTCTGCTATTTGCTTCCATATTTTCTTTCATTTGCTTCATAGCCTTCTTGTTGTTTTAAATAATCTTTCTTTGGGTTAACTGCCTCAGAGATTCCTTGCCTAGAATCTACTTTCCTAAATTATTTATGTGATTACTTCCTTTGTGGAGTTTTTCACAAATATTAGGATTTTTATGAGATATGTTGACCTTAATAATTTTTTCATCTTTTCTTCTCTTTATTAACCTTAACTATTGTACTTTTTCCACAGTAGATTTATGCATATAACATATAATGCTGCTTACTTTCGCTTTTTGTTTGTTTATTGTACTACATCATGAACTTCATGAAGACAAGAATGTTCATTTATTCTCTGTTGAACCTGAAAGACCTGCAAGAGTGTCTCACACAGAGATGGTTTTCAAATAACCATTTGCTAAATAAATTTATAATGATAATCTGAAGACTGTTGACCTTAAGAGAAGAGAGCGCCAACTAAAAACTGAACCCCAATGAAAGTCTCTTCTCAGAATTTCCACACAATAGAAGTATAATTTTCTGTTTTTACACTTAGTAATCAGTAGACTAAAGCTAACCTAAGCTAAATTACATATACATATTTGAATATTGCATATTTGTGTGTGTCTGTGGAGTTTACAGACTTTGAGGGTTTGTTGTGATTTGTATTTAATTTTTAATTTGATGGTATTTTTAGTCTGGTAGTTAAATGATTCCTAATAATATCATTTACATACTTTTATATAATACAGTGTGTATTAATTTTAATCTGTCATATATTAATAGTCCATGATTGTTTTAATTAGGTTATGTTGAGCCTGGAAAATCTATTTTACCCACCAACAGAAACTCATGCAATCCTAAAAAAACCCATATGAATGCAAAAGAACAAATAAGGGAGAATTGTATGGCTGTCTTGAGGGGAGGAGGAAAGGTATCATAATCCCATGAACACCAGGATTAAATAATTCAATACTCTTCATCACTACAATGAATGAAATATACTCTGTAAGCTACTTAAATGTAACTACATTTGTTGGGCTCACAGTTTTAGAGACTGAAAGTACAAACTACACAGCACAGGCTCTGACAGAAATTCATGGTGGATGACAGGGGATGTGGGAGGAAACATCATATCTCAAACCAGAGAGCTGGGGGTGGAGGGAGGAGTGGAGGCTAGCTCCTTTCATAACAATTCTCTCACAAAATATACAAAGGGATCCCATGAGAACTACAGTGCCTTAGTCATCTTCAAAGTATGTCCCCCAGAGATTCAATCTCACAATAGGCTCCACTTTTTAAAAGTTCTACCTTCTCACAAGACTGCCATGCTGAGGATCTGGTTTCCAGCACAGTGACTCTTAAAGAGAAACTCAAACCACATCCAAGCCACAGCAATAAAAGTAAGCACATTATTTATACCCAGCATAGTGTTAACTGTCAAAGGGGTGTATTATTTGACAAAAAAAATTAAAATTTCCCAGTGTTAGGATAAGCAGTTATTATAAGCAAAACCTGTGAGAATAGTTTAATTAATACTTACATTCCTTCAAGTACCAACACAATGTAGTTGTGTTTCCTTGCTCACTGAAACTGGGAGACAAAGGAACACCTTTGCTTTGCTTGACTTTTTTGGATACATTTTGCAGTTGCAGTTTTAATTTTGGACGGTAATTGTGGATCCAAATATGGCAGAAGATACTAACAAAAAGAAATCCCACTTTATTTCAATTTTTCATCTCACTAAGCACATACATTCTCCCCTATCTCTTCCTACTTCCTACTTCTGTCTCCCTTTTAAAATTCTGAAAAGATGTGCACAGATGAAAGAAAGGGAACATTTTATTTTAATTTTCTCTTGTGTTCTCTTATAACCTTCCTAATTTCACCCTATTTCTAGCCACCTGTCCTGAGCATCAATTCTTAGAAGCGATTTTAAAAAGACAACAACAAACAAAACAGTGTAAAGAGAAGGAAGTGGAATAAAAAACTGAGTAGAGTAGGAGTCTGCTTACATCTCAGTCCCTTCCTATGAATTGCTAAACTCCTACCTTCTTTTCGAAACCTACATGAATTGCAGCAATTAACACAAGCACTGTGATAAATGAGTTAAAAAGATCATTAGCTTAATACAAGAAAAGTTTATTTTTCACTCATGGAGTTCATTATCACTATCCTTTTGTTGGTATCTCATGGCTGGCCTCCAAGGAGTTATTCAGGAAACCAGGCACCTTCCATCTTCAGACTTCATCATCACTAACACGTGTCTCAGTGACTCAGGAGGAGTCGAATAAGTGAAAGGCGGGTACACAGTGACTCACATCACTTTAACCTTTTGATATCATTGGTACGTGTTCTTACATGAATACAAAGAAATGGTGTCTAATCTACAACCGTACTTCATGGAAAAGTTCTCAGCCGTGTGTCCCACGAGTCAGCTACTGTGTCACACATCTCATAATGGATTAACATTCTTTTTTATTTTAAATGTACATTTGTCAGCTATTTAATCAATAATTTTCAATCTATAATTTATGAAGAAGCTAATAGCTGCACATGAAATATTCCATGATTTTGAATGCCACATTGCATTGAGATACACTAAGAGATACAAATTTGGCCTTACATATTTCATAAAAATTTAATAATGAATAGATTTACTAAGTTTTATGTTACTAATGAAGGCAATAAAATATATAAGGAATGTTGTGATTAAGTAGGATTTTGTGAGAAGAAATTAGAATTAAACTACTTTTCGTTAAAATTATTATACAGAAATGTTTCCAACCAAAACTGAGAAAGATTTAATATTAAGCAAGGATTATAAGTTGGTGACTGCACATAACAACCATTCCTCAAGGGGGATTTGAGTGAAATGATGTAGAGGCACGAAAATTCTTTTATTGCAAAGAGAAATAACAACTATGAAATCAAAACTGCAGTTTATGCACATGTACTTTCATGAAAAAAATTTAAAGCTTATTTTGTTAGTGCTTTTTGTTTATTCATTAATTTCTCTTTTAGATTATATTTTATATATCTTATAATTTCACTAAAGTTTTGGTGAAAGTTTTCTTAAGATTTTCTCACTTTTGGACTATCTTCTCTTGGTTCATTGCCACTTGGAAAATATCTTCATTTAATACACATATAATAAAGTTCCTACCGTGTTTTAAAATTAAGTTGCTCTGTAAGAATCTCATTTCAAATTATCAAACTTGATGGTCTCAGGATTACATCAAAAGTACCTTCCTACTACACATAGTCACAAGGGAATAAGGTCGTGAATGACGCATGCTTCTGATACATCTGGAGAGGAAACTACCTTGTATGTGGAAAGGACAGTTCTTTAAAAAATAGCCCTGAGTCATAAAATAAATTTCCAGAAGACTTCATTTCCTAATTGCTAAGTATATATTCTTATTGCTGAAGTATGGAATTACAAGGAAAAAACTGTCAATCATAATATGACTATCATCAGTAAAATGTCAAGAGCATTCCATCTATTTTTTGTGAGGGAACTCAAATCTGACCAGGCAAGTGCATTCCTAGGACCTGATGTGGTATCTTATTTAAATCCATAACACTATGGTAATTTCTAGACCTCAAAAAATGTATTCACATCTTTATGAAAATATATTTTTATTGCATTCCCAGCCATGATATCATGTCCCTCTAATCTAAGTCCATGACATTATGGTGATTTCTAGATGTCCATCAATGTATTCATATTTTTATACAAGTATGACCTTTAATTCTGGAGCATATGGATTTCTTTCAGTAATAGAGCTTCTATTTGGAATTGAGAATATACAGAGAAAAATGTTATAGATCGGTCAATGGTCCAAAATTTGAAATATGTTTCATTAGATAGCAGTATATATGGTTATATCAGTTATTAAGATAATTTAGTTCATTTGGTAGAACAGTCAATCTGACTGCTATAATATAGTTCACATTTTGATAATTTCCTTGGCCCAGAGGGTTTTTAAGATCAACTATAAGAAAAAAAAATTTACAAAGAAATCTCATGTGTTATGTGTTTATGTGTGTGTTCACATCCATCTCGGAGAGCTCCATATTCCCAGATTCACATAACCACAAACTTAAAATATTTTATAATAATATTTTATCAAATATTTTTATAAAATATTTTAAGTAGTTTGCACCACTTTTCATTGTCATTATTTCCTAAATACAATGACATAACTGCTATTTGCCTACCATACACATTGTATTAAGTATTATAATTAATATATAGATGATTTACTGTATATAGGAGGATGTGTGTTGGATATAAGTGAATAATACAATATTTCATATAAAGCATTTGAAGGTGAACACATTTTGGTATCTACAAGGGTTCTGACTCCAAGCTAAGGGACAAGTGGAAATTTTTGTGGAGAGGAGGAAACTTATAAAAACCAATAGAATTTTATTTGCATACATTAACGAACTAGTTGTTCATGCTCCCAGTTTCTCTTTTTTTTTTTTTTGGTTTTTTTTTCTCTATTTTTTTTTATTTTGAAGAGAATTTAAGCAAACAAAATAAAACAGAATACAGTCAATCAAAACAAAACAATGAACATAGTACATGACTTCTAAACGAGGTAAAAGGGAATCAATAATGGCTACCATAATGCCTCTTGTTATCTTCGGAATAACTGCCCATACTATCAGGCGTAAATAAAATCAACAAAATAGAACAGAATAAAACCAGTAAAAAAAAAACAATAAAAGCAGGACGTAACTTCAAGATAATAGTAAAACAGCAGTGGCTACCACAATGCTTCTTTTTATCTTCAGAATAGTTGCCTACACCTTCAGACATTACAATCAAACAACACAGAATAGAGTAAAATCAATCAAAGCAAAACAATGAAAACAATACAGGGTTTCAAAACAAGATAATTAGGAAATCCTCGATGGCTGCAATTATATATTTTGTTATCTTTGAAGTAGCTGAGCCTGCCATCAAGTAGAATAAAATCAAACAAAACAGAATAAAATGAAACTAATCAGAACAATGAAGACAATATGAGTTTCAAATCATGATAATAGATTACCAGTTGCCACTGCCTTCCCTTTTTAGATAATTCCTCCCCTTTGACTCTCCTAATATGTATTATGAATTTTGGATCCCACTAACTCCTTCAGTTTGTTATACTAGGGAGACAACACAAAATTCACCAATGTGATTCTGAACCATTTCATCCATGAGCATGATCTCAAAT
>RJWT010019332.1:0-18442 GCA_004365215.1 Cuniculus paca
GGATGGTGCACTGCCTCTCGGAGGCATCTTTTCACCCCTTTCCGCTGTCCCTGAGAGCCTCCCCGCCTCCACAGGCCTAGTTCCCCTGCTGCCTTCCCTGCAGAACTATCTGTATGTCACTTGAGTCTCAAACACATTTTCTTTCATAGCAACTGTCCTTGCCTTCATTTGTTATTGTGTAATAATAATTACTTTTTATTTCTTGGGAGCTTTTCTGCTTATTTGATTTGTTACAGGGTCTTCTAAACCCCAAACCTTGCCTCATTATTTCTCAGACTCCTGGAAGAAAGGGGAAGTGAACAGGTCTTTGAAGGAGGTTGTAGTTGTGGGTTTCTAAGCAGAGATGTGGACCTTGTGTATTTGTGGGATTCTGAGCCACCTAACTAACTGTTGTGAGGTCATTTCTTAATCTATAAAATGGGACAACAGCACTGTGAGGATGAGTGAGGTGAGAGCATTGCGAGTTCATCGTCAGGGAGAGCCCTAGCTTAGGAGGCAAGGTGAGGCCTTGGGGCTGACAAAGGGGTTGAAGCCCAGGCCAAGAAGGGGAGGGTGGGAAAGCTTGGAGAGGAACCTAAGCAATCAGGAGAGACTGATGTGGTAGACAAGGGTGCACAAAAGTCTTCAGAGCCAGAGAGAGAGCCAGCGGCCAGTGTGGTCAGTAATTACTGGCTTGCATACATTCCTGAGCAGAGAAGGAGCCAGCCAAGCCTGTCTGGGACACAGCCCAGCCCTGGCTCTAGGAGGGAGAAGACCCTAGGGCAGGTGAGGCCAGGAGGGTGGATGTGAGAATGCAGAAAGGGGGTTGGGGGTGGCACCTACGGGACAGGGAGCAGAGCATCAGGTAGGCTCTCAGAGCGAGGGGAGGCTCTGGGGCTTTAGGTTTATTGCAGTCATGGTGGTGGAGGGGACAGAGACTGGTGTGCAGATTTTCCAAAGGTGGAAGCTTAAGAATTCCAAGCAGAGGACTCCAGCTAGAGGCTAGGTGCAGCTTTGGGGGCAAAAGGAAATCAGCCTCACTGTAGTTGGTGTTGATGTTTTAAGATACTTATCTCTCTCATCATTAAAGGATAATGATGTTGCATGGCAGTGTGAGAACCATTAATTAATGTTTGTACCGTGCTCTGAGGGACAGGGAAGACAGAGCATTTGGAAAAGGCTCAAGTCCGGAGCATGTGATAAGCGCGGCCTCTCTGCAGCAGCAGCTGGCTGCAAGGCCAGGGAATTAATGTGATGTTGTTTTTAATAGAACAAGAACAGTCACATTAGTCCTGCATGGCCAAACTGATGTGGGCATGCCGCTCCCCGCAATCCACACCAGTTGAAAAAGTCACCCCTCACATGGTTCTCTATTTTATTTGTGCTCCATCCTTACCATGCAAGCTCATTGTGACAAGCTCCCTGTGCTTTTTGTGCTTTGCTGACCAGGATGTGAGGTAAAATGACAGGGAAAGAGCTTCACTAGGAGGAAAGGATTTAGGTTGGTATAAACCGAGTGGGACAGCAGCCACAGATAAAGCTGGGGCGGAGTCTGTCTATCACATTTAAATGACTAAGGCAGATATTTATCTTTCTGGGATTATTCCGCTAACAGTTCTGACAGAAGGCAGATTTCTATGACACTAAAACAAGGAAGGGGGTAGGGATGCAGAAGAAAGCTAATTTTGTAGCTGGTGGCATAGTTAACTTCCTTTTATTTTAGGGGAGACACTTGTAAATTCTTGACTCTAAGACAAATTTTGCCCAAGTTGTTTTCCTCAGCATCGTCTCCCTGTCCCTGTGCTCCCATGTACTCTCCCCCTTATACGGTGTCTACACGGGTCCCTTCATCCTTTACCTGCCCATCCCCCACTCCCAGGGCCCAAGGCCTCATGGCTCATTCGGGTGGCCCAGGGCCTGTGCTTATGCTTGGAGAGGAGGAGCCTAGAGTCTACCCTGATGCAGCAAACCAGCTGCTGGATGCTGGGGATCGGGCGGTGTTACTCTGGATGATAGCAACTCTCCCAGTTGCAAGAAGGATTGCTCCTAGGGCACAAATTCTACCCTCTAAAGAGCCTTTCCTCTGCTGATGAACAGAACTCATCACCCTCTGTCTGTGGGTCATGCTGGGAAGTCAGTAATCAGGAAGAGAAATATGTGTGGTTTGGATCCCATGCGCCTGGATACTTAGTTGAGAGGGCTGATGAGAAGCCCCAGCTCTGTAATGACTCCTGTGTCATACCTGAGGTGAGTAAGCAGAGAGTAAAATGGACTGGCAACAGAGCTACCTTTTATTCCCCTATGAGCTGCCTTCTGTTTGGGTGCTCTTTCTCCACATGGAAACAGCAGGAAAAAGAAAAGAAAATGAGCATCTATTTGAAAAAAGAAACTAATACTATTATAACAGACTCCTAGTTAGAGAATGGACGAGATTCTGGCCTGTAAGGAACAAGGCAAAGAAGTGAAACAGCCAAATTTCCAACTGGCCCCAAAGCAGGTGGGTAGGAGCTCTAAAGAGGATGACCTAGAAGCAGAACACTCTGGCTGGACAGGGGACCAGAGGATGCCCATGTGATCCATGGGACCTGGTTCCTGGAGAGGAACCTATGCAAAACCAGGACACTGGTTGGCACTTGGAGCCTGGACCACAGCTGACATCCTCTGCACAGGATGAGTGGGCTCTGAGGGCACGTTCTCATTCACTCCTCATCACCTTTCAAGGACTAGGCAGAAAGACTTGAGAGTTTTGTTCTATTCCTTAAAATTGTTAATCCAACATGCTGTGGTGACGAGAATTAGCCCACAAAGTTATGGCATATCTTTGTGTAGAATAATGCATGGATTGGGTCTTAGACCAGAGAGCACACATTAGAGATGGTCCCCCACAGCAGAGTGGTAACACTCCAATGGCAGGCACACCCATATGGGCAAGGCTCCAGACTGAAATCTGGTAGTGATGATGATGATGTGATAAAGGATGACAGCCAGTTCCTTGCTGTTCTCTCAGGGGACAAAGTCATTTGTAGTAGGCAAGCCCTGAGGGCTTCTGAGGCAGTGACACTGCTCTGTGATCCTAGAGTGACGGACGCCTGACATCATGTATTTTTTCCAATCCACAGGACCCTGACAGCAGCACAAACCCTTGTGTAGATGCTGGACTCTGGGTTATGGTGCCATGGTAGTGTGGACTCATCAGCTAACACAAAAACACAGCTCTAGTGGATGGTATGGATAATAGGGAGGTGGCACATGAGGGCAGAGAGTTTGTGGGAAACCACTGCACCTTCTGCTCAATTTTGCAGGAAATCTAAAACTGCTCTTAAAATGACTGAGAAAGAGAATGAAGTGCAAGCACATGCTACAACTGAGGTGAAGCTTAGAAACACGTTTAGTGAAAGAAACTATACACACGAGTCATATATTGTACAATTCCACTTGCAGGAAGGTCAAGAAAAGGCAAAGCTATGGAGGCAGAAAGTGGATGAGTGGTTACCTGGGGCTGGAGGGTGAGAGGGACTGCAGATGAGTGTGAGGTTTGGTTTCTTTTGGAATACTGAGAATGCGAAGTGGTGGTGACAGGTGCACAGCCTCTTGAATAGGCTGAATGCCACTGAATTTAAAAGGGTGAGTTTATGGTACACTAGTGATTCCACAACAAAGAAGCTCCAAAAATCATCTGCACATAAAGGAGGAGATCCTTGGATGAAAATTTAACTCCACTCAATTTAATCCAGCACTCATGAGTGAGCCCACACATCCTATTTCCTTAGTGACTGCTAAATAGTATAGTAACAGCTGTGATAATGGAAGATATTCTTGTAATCATGTAGATTCTGAAGTAAACTCACAAAGTCATCCTAATTGTTATAGACCACTGCAGCTGCTACAGATAACAGGGCATCTATTTTTCTGTCTTCAGAGAACCTTCTCGTTTTATTGTTATAGTGCTTGTATTTCTTGGGTAAACAGTAGCTACAGAATTTAAAATAGACTATTATAAACACACACCACTCTGGATAAATGTATTAGTGCTCCTTTTATATTTCATAAGCATACATCTTCTGAATCTTTGGGGGAGCAAAGAGAGAATAATATGAGTGAGCTCTATAGCCAGATCATCTCTTGGCACTGTTCAGGATTTGGCACTGTCCTGACTGGCCAGGAACAGAGTTGCTGTCATGAAAGAGTGAGTAAAAAAAGAGATCGTATGGCTGAAAGTAAAACAATTTGAATATTTCAACAAAATATGAGCAACTTATTACCACTATTGCCGTAAATGTTAGGTGCAAGTAGTGCTAAATTTAATAATGTTAAATGTTAAAAACATTTATCTATATAGTTTAGTACAAAAAATTATGTTGTGCTAAACACTCATGGCTTACATAAAGAAAACTTGTAATGATTATTGAGAAAAAAGTATCATACTTCAATATCATAACCATTTAAAATAAAAAATTATGAAAAATGTTTTAGGCAGTGAAAGATATTTAGAAGTTATCATATTCTTTAACACCACCTACTCCATCATAGAAAGTAATCAGACATCTTACACAAGAAATATTTATTCACCAGGACTTCAAAGGCTGCCTCACAGGAACACAGGAGGATCATCATGCCCCAGATATTAGACCCTACTCATTGAGGACAGGCACCTGCTGAAGTGTGAAAACAATTTTTGGAAAACTAAAAACCAAAGTAGTTAAGTTCAGCCATAATTATCAAGCTTTATCTCTGTCACATAAGATTATTAGAATAACAGAAATGCAAAACTCAGGACTTTGAAGATATATTTAATTGTTTCATTGATTTTGGGCATAACTTCGTATCAATCTGTCTTGGTTATTTTTCTCTCATTGTTGAGACAAAATACCTGATGCCCAAAGTGAAGGAAGGAGAGGTTTATTTCTTACAGTTTGGGGGATTTCAATATACTCACCTGGTTCCAAGGCAGGGTGGCGTGGCTGAGGGGGCAGCCGTTCATGGGAGCTGCAAGCAGCAAGAGTGAACCACACAAGAGGGAAAAACACGTCTCCTTCTGTACCTTACATTGTATGTCAGCTGCACCCCTGGGCGGGTGCAGAATTCACACCACCAATCCCAGCCCTAGACAAATCAATAATGAACACTAGATTCAGCCACTTCCATGACTACATGAGGCTTTGGGTGGGGCACCTAGATGCATAACATAATCACTACTTTTTGTGCTTGAGAAAATAACTTTAATGAGAACTCTTTCTGCATGAGACACATTAGGAACATGTTAAAAACAGTATCAGTGTAGGTCTAAGGAGAGAGCATGTTTCTCCTAAATCTTTATAAAAACTTCCAAATGGTTTAATTTGGATGGTCAAAAATGACCACATTCAGTTCTATTTGGATGCTACAATAATGTTTATAAATCAGTGACCTTGTATCTTTCCCCAGCAAGCCTTGTGTTTGAAATACACATCAAGTAATCAGTGCAGAGAATTAACTACTATGTTTGAAGAGCTAGAATAAAAATAAAGAAATTAGAAGAATTTGGATTTTAATAGTACCATGCTCAATCAGAGCTGTTGGAACATTTTATCAAGTGTATGGAGAATTGTATGTTCCTTCTAACAAAACTGGTAAAATGAGAGTGGCTGAATCGTGGAGGACTGGGTTCAATAAACACTACCTTCTAACACAGGGATGGGGACTTTCCTGAGTCTCTGAAGAGACATGCTTCCATTGTTAAAGAGAGGGCAAAGACCATTTTTAACATGTGTTCATTCTTGTGAGACCTGCCCTGGCTACTCTACCCAATTCCCTGGTCTAGTTCTTTTTCAATATCACTTACCACCTTTAAATTGTATATACTTTCCTTTTGTGTTTTTATTATTTATTTTTTTCATCTATATTCCAATCCCTTGGAGGACAAGAATTTTTGTTCTTTTGGATTCTAATAAATGTTGTAAGTGGAAGGGCATCTTACACCTGGTGGGTTGTTAATCAAAAAATATTTCTTGAATAAATGCACTTATGTGACAGATAAATAAAACCATGAAGGAAAAACATAAGATAGTATTTGGGTAAAGAAATAGTATTTAAAATTTGAAGCAAAAACATTAAGTAGTTGTACTAGGAAAAAAAACAAAACCTATCAACCTGTCTGAAATTATCTGAAAATTCATTTTTGCATTGATGAAAAAAGTAAGGAAAGTGAAATGTTACTTCAAATTCTGAAGCTAGGTCCAATGACATTTGTGGAGGTCTGTGAATAAAGCAAATCTAGGTAACTAATTAAATATGACAATTCAATAACTACTTTTCATGATACAGTTTAGTAATAGAGATATTGGGTATATAAAAATATCAGACATATGATTAGGGCTGAAACACCTGCATTGATGTCAGTACATTAAAAGCTCACACAGGATTCTGCATCAGTAATGTCATGAGAAGTTCTCTATGCAGATTAAAGTCACTGAATGACTATGTAATTGACAGGGAAAGTGTTGAAACAAATTTGAGGGGGCTGCCAATGTCAAATCATGACTCACTTAATGGCATCTTATAGAAGCAGATAAATCAAGAAAGAAGACATGCCAAAAATATTAAATGTCTATCATTTGAAAATTATTAGAATGATTTGATAAGTAATTTGTGCTGTAATTCATTTATATTCATAAATGATTATAAATGTGTTTTATAACAACTATGTACTTCAGAAGCCAAAGAATAGATTTTTATAATTTTTAAGTATACATTATTTGTTTCACTGTGCACTTTTTAACCATCATGACTCCTGCCCAGGACACTGTGTGCCTAAATTGGCAGGAACAAGGCTATCTGTTTGCAAGGACTTGGAGGGCAAGCTGTCATCTTCTGTTAGGATCTCCACATCCTTCTGTGGGAACTTCATAGATAAAAATTCCTTTTAAAAAGGGGTAATCAGAATGGATCAAAGAACTTAATATTAGGGCTGGGAATTTAACTCAGTGGCCTAAGCGCCTGCCTGGCAAGCGCGAGGTTGTGAGTTCGATCCCCGGTGCCGCAAAAAAAAAGAAAAGAAAAGCAGATCTTAATATTAAAACAGAAACATTAAATCTGCTGGAAGATAGAATAGGTAAAACTCTTGAAGACATTGGTGTAGGCAAAGACTTTAAGAACAAAACCCAGATTGCACAGGAACTATCACAAAGAATCAACGACTGGGATTTCACCATACTAAAAAGCTTTTGCACAGCAAGAGAAACTACCAAGGGAGTGAAGAGACAACCCACAACATGGGAGAAAATGTTTGCCAGCTGTTCCTCAGACAAACAATTGCTATTGAAAACGTATAGAGAACTCAAAAAAATCAGTCCTCACAGATTTAAAGACACAATCCAAAAATGGGCATCTGAGATGAATACACACTTTTCAGATGAAGACATACAAACAGCAAATACATACGTGAAAAAATGTTCAGCATCACTGGTCATTTCAAGAGATGCAAATTAAGATAACACTGACATTCCACCTCACCCCAGAAAGAATGGCTATTATCAAGAAATCAAGCAATAACAAATGGGGAAAAAGGAACCCTTCTCCACTGTTGTTGGGAGTGCAGACTGGTGCAACCAATGTGGAAATCAGTGTGGAGATTTCTCAAAAAAACTAGGATTAGAGGTCCTATTCAACCCAGCTATTCCTCTTCTGGGTATCTTCCCAAAAGAACTGAAAACATCATACCACAGTGATATATGTGCACCCATGTTTATAGCAGCACAGTATGTAATAGCCAAATCTTGGAAACAACCTAAGTGCCCACCAACTGAGGAATGAATAAAAAAGATGTGGTATTTTTATACAATAGAGTACTACTCAGCCATAAAGAAGGATAAACTGGACACTTTTATAGATAAGTGGATGCAACTTGAGACTCACTGGTGAAGTAAATAAAACATGTGTGTGAATATCATATTGTTTCATTAGTGTGACAAGCTGAAAGAAAAAACATGTATATGTATGTATATGTATATAAAAAATAGTTAAGATAGTTATACTACTGATTTCTCTGTTTGCTGAGGAGAAAGATTTGTGCTGGTATTGTTTGGACAATTGAAGGCAAATGTCTTGTACCCTGGGTGAATGATTTGCTATGTATGTGCCATTGTTGCCCCCTGATTGATCTGTTTTGAAATTTTGTTGTTTTTCTTCTTCCTCTTCTCCTGCTTCTGCTGCTTCTTCTTCTTCTTCTTCTTCTTCTTCTTCTTCTTCTTCTTCTTCTTCTTCTTTTCTTTCTTTTTATCCTTGAATAAAATGAATTTGAAAAAATAAATAACTACACAGAGGTAATGAGCCAAGGATATAGCTCAGCAGGCACAAGCACCTGCCTGGCAATGCAATGTCCTGAGTTCAATTCCCGATACCAAAAAAATAAAAATAAAAATAGGTAAAAATGTGGGTCAGTGAAAAGGCAGTAAGTTCAATGCCCTGCACCTCTAATCCCCCAGTACTATGTTCTTTTATGACTGGGCTGGAGACAAAGAGGCTGAGCAAGAGAGTGCTAAGCATCATGGAGCAGAAAAGAGGCAGTGGGAAATGCATCAGGCTCACCTTGAAGGCTTGTACATACGTCAATGGAGAAAGAATGGTCCTCAGAATGCCTCTGAAAATGGAAATGGAGCTAAGAGAGAGAGAGAGAGAATGGATGGAAGAAGCCTGCAGGGATCTAGGCTGGTGCCAGGAACAGGACTAGAGGAGCCCTGGCTGGGTGATGTGTACAGCCCATAGGCCTTGGCAAATGTCAGAGCCTGGGCCATGGGTGTGATTCACCCATTTGAAGCTGAGTGTTGAAGCTGAGAAAAATGAAACAGGTTTTTTTGAGGTGGATTCTGTGAGCCAGAGGAGAACACAGCAAAATTTCAGGCTGATGTGGGAAAGTCCTGAGAGGTGCTTCAAGGTAAAAGAACATCCTGGGACCAGTGAGCATCCCTCAGCCTTGGTGGTAGGTACATGGATCCTAGAAACTCAGTTGTATCCTGAAGTCAGCATCCAAGGTTAGGCTGGGGCGTCCTGCTCTCTAGCAGCACAGACCTGCCTGAGTGTGACAGTTCCTTTCTCTTAGGGAACGTTCCAAAGTCAAGCACTTCAATTGCCTTGTTCACTGCAGGACCTTCCTTTGGGAAATTCCACTTCTCGGATCCCACTTCCCATGGCAAAGTCCTACTCTGGGCAGTTCTCCCAGAAGGCCTCACAGGGCTCTTGGTGTGTTTTCTCCTGGTGGGTGAAATGAGAGCTAGGAAGGAGGGGAATTGAGCTAATGGCACCATGGGCTCATGACACCTGTCCTGGGGTCCTGTTGCTCTCCTTCGGTTTCTTCCTTGTAACAGGGTTGCTGTGAAAACTCGCCTGGTACACTTTGGATATAAGACCTGCAAGTGTGTTTTTGGTTACTTGTACCTTCATATATCTCAGGCTGGCCTTTGTGACTGTATCCATGATTAAGCTGCTTCTTTGTCACCTGGACATTCTGTATTAGTATTGCTGAAGTGTAATACGAAACTCCTTAAGTGTATGGTGATCTCTGGTATCTTGTCAGGTGGAAATAAACTGAGATTGTGTAAGGGTAAAATGTCCCATTGAAATCGAGCAAATAGATCTGTAGTGAATTTAGGAATGATGTTGTGCAGGAATGCCATGCCAGACATATTTATTACAACCTATGTGTTTGTTAAAAATGAGCTTAGTTTTGCATATTTTAGTTGACATTTGGTCATTCATTGTGTTTACTCAGCTAAAACTTTGTCCCTGTATAGAACTAAATAAAACCTTGACATATTACATGGACTATCTTAGAAGGAGATAGAGCATTGAGAGATATGTTCTTTCGAAAAATAAGACTATTTCACAGAAAGTGATAGCCACAAAATTTCCCTTAGGACTATTTTAAAGACAATCATGCACTAATTATAGAGTCACAATTTAACCTGAGTAAGAAAAGAAAGGAAACTGGAAAAAATAGTGTGTGCATTTTAAGATCATTTTAATAAAACAGAGAGGAATGAGTAGCCCACTGAAGGAAAGATTCCCAACTGACATCCATTCTGCTCCTGCATTGCAGTGATTAGTTCTCCCCAAGCACCTGTCCATCAGCCCTGTGTGGTTTCAGACAAAGCTGCCAGTGACTGTTCTGGAGGAGAGACTGGAGCTTCAAGTGGCTGAAACAGGCAAAGGAAGAGCTCTATTGGACCAAGGATTAGTGTCTGGGTCAGAAGTGTGGTCTGTTCATAGGGGATGTTGTTTTCCTGGAGTGACAAGCCAACCAAGTCAGGTTTTTTCCTAAGGAAGGCAGACATCAAGTCCACTAGTGACAGTGGACACTTCTCTCCCAGGCTGGGTGGAGGGGACACTGTCCTCTCCATGGAACCTTGGGTCTCTCCCAAGTATGTACCATCCTGCAAGTGAGGGTATGTCCTATCCTTCAACCTTAAGAGCTAACTGGCATAAGATTATCAAGAATGCACATACATAAATGTTGGCCAACTGGTCAGCAAATCGAAATAATAAAAAAATATCTCCCAGGCCACCACAGGCTGCTTTATGTGGAAGCTTCACCACCTCACCGCAGAAAAGTACTGTTCCATCCAGTTTGCAGAGAGTGTTGTCAATTGCTGACCTCAAGGTGGGTCCTTTCCTCTTCTCAGAATTATGGAGCCAATAACAAGACCAAGCACTGATTAAACAGAAAGGGAGACTTTTACTTTTGGTCAAGAATAAGAGAAGTTGGAGATAAAACTCACAAGTAACTTCTTAACCCATTGAGGCTTGGGAGGTTGTAGATATAGGGTAAAAGAAATGAGGGGAAAGGACAGGCTAGTGAAGGGGAGGAGTATTTATGTCTTCTCTGGGAATAGGGGAAGATTTTCTGAGAATTCTGGTTCTATGTCTTTTATGTTTCTCTGTCAGCATCAAGGCTGACATAGCTCTGGGGTGTGTCATGTAGCATGCAGGTGGGATCATAATGAAGGTAGAGGTTGTCTTGAGGTCACTCTGGCAGCTGTCTTGGATCCAGCCTGTTTTGGTGAGGACCTCTGAAGAACAACCTCTTGTCCTCAAAGAGGAGCAAAACTAGGGCAGGGAGAAATTCAGCTAGGCCAGGCAGGCAGTACAAGATTGGACCAAAGTACCAAGAGGAGATGAATCCTGAGAGGTGAGGCCACTTGTACAGGCAGAGAACAGGAGCCCAGTTGGCTGCAATATATTGTCCCTGCACCCTTAGGGTGTGGACACGTGCCTGCTGGAACCATCAGTTGAGCTGAGAAAGCAAACAGTATGTTCCTTAGGTCTACCTATGCATAAGAACTGCAAATCATAGCTCAGAACTTTTAGGTTAAACCTCTATCAGAAAGTCCCCAAAATAATGATGTTGAATCTGCAGTGTGGACTCAAGTTAGTAGACTCCAGCCCAGATGGCCCATGGAGGCCCCTGGGTGAGCTGGCCATATGCAGAAAGGCATGAAAGTATGGACTCATTTAAGTGAGTGAAGGCAGAACACATACTACTGGCCGGGAGTCAGATGGAGAAGGAGGTACCCTGCCCTTTCTGGCTGGTGGCAGAGTTGAGCTCTGGTGCTGTTGTTCACAGAACACAGACACACAAGCCCTGTTGCTGATGACCAAGGATGAAGCAAAGGCAGACAAAAGCAGACCCTTCTCACTTGAGGTTCAGCCTAGTGCATTCACTTTCCAAGAAACTTGCTTCAGTCTGCCCAGGTCCAAGGGGAGGAAAAGCAGAAAGAAAGAACCTCCCCCGCCCAACGCAAGGCCAGTTTTAACTCTTGGATTTATGTTTATCCCTAAAGAGCGAAGATTCCTTGTTGAAGAGCTAGTGAAAAGGCTGATAGAAAATCCTGATTCAATTTGGCTCAGTTTTCATGCACAAATTATTATTCTTCATTGAGGCCAAGGTGTATTTTTAAATCTTGTTTTGAGTTCTGAATGCTGAGCAGTACTTTAAAGCCTGGGGGTTGGGGGAAGTGTCCAGAATATGTGATCCTCTCTTAGAGACTAAGTGTATGATTAATTCAAATATCCTGGGCCAGTAAATTCCTTTGACGATGACTGCACTTGGGGTAACTAATATAGGAGTTGAAATCCACTGGGATCAAGCAAAACACCCACAAGGACTTCTGCCAGAATTCAAAGCACATCAAGTTGAAAATCAGCTTTTCCGCTGATTCACTCCTCTCCATTCTCTGTAGGAAGCTGAAGAGAAAGCAGGCAAGAATTTCAGTGGGCACATTATGTTCAACTAGTTAACAGGGAACGGAAGTCATCCAACGTGACCTTGTCGAGGAAGACCGTCATTCCCAGGTCTGTCCTACAAACACAGCGTCCTCAGGTCTTTTGTTTTAAAATCAGGGAAAGTCAGGGGAAGTTGAGTATCTTTCCCTTGGCCAAGCAGGTCAAGAAAGGAAAGCTGGAATACAAATCCCACTAAGTGATTATGAAGCCCAGGGTGACTTCAGTGTTGACAGGTTTTAATGCTTTTAAAGCTATGTGACTGTTTCTTTGAGTTAAACCTGGGTTTCTAGAGCACAGGTTGGACCCCTTCCTTGCCCTGAGCTGATGGCTTTGGGATGGCAGGAAAGTGCTGCTCTCCCTGCATTTAGCAACACATGGCCAAAGCTGATTGGGTTGACTCTGCAGCTGGAAGCCCAGGACACAGTGACCCAACAGGGTTCTCTGCCATTTTGATGATTCTGGTATCGAGTGTAATCTGCCCATTTGCTAAGCACCTGTTAGGATGTGGTCTGCTGCTGTTTTTGAATACTGACATCCTGTCACTATTGAGGAGTACAGGAAGTAACTTTGTTGCTGCTCTCTACAATTGTGAATATAAAACAAGGCATTGAAGGCCATTAAGAAATGGACTCTGACTTTTAAAAGTCACAATTAAAACTATGTTATAGCTTGAATCTTGATCGTCCTCCATAGGCCACAGCCTGTGGTGCTAATGTGAGGTAGTGGAACCTGTAAATGGTGGAGCTTACCAAGAGGCAGTGAAATTATTGAGATGTACTCTTGGAGGCGATATTGAGCTCTTTCTCCCTTCCTCTCTTTTTTGCCTACCATTACCATGAGGGGAACAGTTTCCTCTGCCATGTACTCCTACCTTGATGTACTGTGTTGCCACAGACCCAAAAGCAATAGAATCAACTGATACAGAGTAAAACCTCCAAAATTTTGAGCCAAATAAACCTTTTTTAATTATAAGTTATTTATCTCAGGTATTTGTCACAGTGACAGTAAGTTAAATGATGCAAGTGCTGTAAACTTAAATTCCATTTCATATCACTCCTTTTTGTCTGTTTCTGCATTTGTTGTTTAGTAGACTCAACCACAGTGGGTTGGCTGAGCACAGAAAGAGTTCCTTCAGCTGGAGAGATTAGAACAGGGCCTGACAGTGTGCACTCTTGACAAGGCTGGTTTACTGATGCTGCAGATCAAACAACTCTCTCAATTCCTGCACATGCTATGTGTCCATTGAATGCTTTCATTCTGAGACCAGAACTGCAAAGCCAGTGGCCAGAGGAAGGAACCGGAGAATGCTGAAGTGTCCATCTCTGCAAGTCAATGCTCAGTACAGACACTATACACATTGTCTGCCCCATACATTGTCTGACAAGGGACAAGGAAAGCCAATCTTCTGTGTCCTCCAGAGGGCAGGTAATGGATGTTGATATGCAGCACTAATTACTGTTACAATGATTAATAAATATTAACTAATTTTGTCCAGAAAAACATATCACTCACCAAGCATTTACATATGAGAGGAATGAAGATCATCAAACATACAGTAGAAGATGAATGCTATTAATAGTGTCTTTGTTTTATAATCTTAAGGAAAAGCAAGATTGCTTTTTATTTCTGATATTGTGTTTTTTGGCTTTCAACTGTGTCCTTGTGGTTAGTAACTTTACAGTGTTTAAGGTAGACTGAGTACAATAAAGGAAATGAAGGATGAATATAGCTTTATATTACTCAGTTTTAAGCTTGTGTTGATTGGTTACATTGCCAAACCCCAACATTGTGCCTATGGTTTATTGATCAAGGCCGCTTCCTTTCTTTTACACCAGGTGGGAAAAAAGATCCCTTTACACTCTGGCACTCACACTGACTCCAGCAGGGACTTGTGTGCTGACACTTTATGCTGGTGACAACATGACTGAGAAAGATCCCACTGTTTCTCATTCGATTTACAACCGAGCCTGTCCATGGAATGAGCTTCCCCTGTTGTAAAGTACACTTCCAACTTAAGGACAAAGGCATAAGCTTGCTTATAATTTTACTAATCAGTGCAGTGAACCCCATATGTCACTTTGGTTGAAGTGATTTCTGTGGAAAATCCAGGGAATCCAATTACTTTCTTCCATAAACAAAGTTTCTGGTGTAGAAAAAAATATACTGCAGTGTCCATAACTGAGATAGAATTTGGAAAAGGACACACACTGAGAAGAAAGGGGGAGAGCCGAGTTGGTTGAGAGTGGAGACAGAAAACAGAATAGGTGTTAGGATGGGGTACAAGAAAGAAGAAACAGCACAGTCCATGGGGAAGCCAGCTGAAAGAGGCAGAAGGGTGGTGACCAGACTCCAGCCTCCTTATGGCATTTGCTCTGGGTGTATATGTTGCTCCAGTCTGTGCAATAATATATTCAGCAGTGAACAGATTTTCCCTTTGCTTCTACTTTGCTTTGTCTGCTGCCTGTAGTAAAAGATAGTTATGAGGGTAAATGGGGGGAAGGAAAAGGGACGGGGGTGTGGGGGTGTGGGGATGTGGGGATGTGGGGATGTGGGGAGGAAAGAGGAAAAGATGGATGGATGGCTGGACAGCAGTGGGATGGATGAAGGGAGTGAGAGGATGTGGCCTGGGTAGCTATAACCTGGTATTTCTGGGCTGAAAGAGGCAGGATTACATAGTGATGAGAGCAAGCCCTGTGGAGCTACACTGCTGCGTTTAAACCCCAGGATGCCCACGTATTTAACATGTGGCTCTGGGAATGTTTATATTCATCAATCATCTCCACCCCCAGGGATGAACACGAGGGTGTGATGAGGTGGGTACCTGGAGAGTACTGGGAACAATTTCTGCTGTTTATCTGTGGAGTCACTGCTTGTCCTCAAGCAGGAGGCAGAACCTCCCAGCACCCGTGTGGCTGGATAGAATTCGTGTGTACTCCCACTCAGAGTTCAGAGTGCAAATCCCATGGGCTCTGGACAGAAGGAAGCCAGCTGGAAACCCACAGATGGAGCCAAAATTTTCTGTGGTTTTAAAATCCTTCCTCACCTTTGACCTTGGTACATCAGGGCTGACAGGAAGCCTCATGGAGTAAGTGCCACACTATTGGCAAAGCACAAATGCGTCTTTCTGAAAGGCTCCACTGCTCTCCCACTGGGGCGACTTTGGCTCGCACAGGCATCATCTCAGCACTCCAGGCTTGTAAGGCCTGACTCTAGGTCCCACTTTCTGTCTTACACCTCAGTAGGTTACTCCTTTCCCAACCTGCTTTTCTTGTTCCTTCCTTGACCTCTAAATATCAGCCAGCCCAGAGCACAGTCTCAGGCTCCATTCTCTACACTTAATCTTCAGACTCAAGGCTCTGAGCCTCCTCTCTAGGTGCTCTCCCCAGTCTGAGCTCTGCTGCCTCCTAGGTGCTCCAAGCCAGCACATGATGGCCACTTCTAAATCTCTGTGTCCCGTGTGAAACTGTCCAGCCAAACTGGCTCCACAGCTTTCTTTCCCAGGTCCTCTCTATGTCCCAGGAGTGCAGGTCACACCTGCCTCTCACCACACCTCAAATTCATCACCTAATATCTATTATTTCCCTCTCTCAGCAACTGACATTGATCCTTAGTTTCAACCTCTGGCTCCTCCTGATTCAGGTTGGTGAGCAGATAAACCACCTGGTCCTTTTTTCAGGGGTCCAGGCCACTCACAACCTGGGCTTTGATGTCCCTGGCAGCCCCATCATCAGAGCAGCAGAATGCCATGTCTCAGTCTATGACCGGACACACCTAGTTCATGTGTCCTTTCACGCTGCCATTGCCCTCAGGATACAGAGCCTATCACTTCTGAAAGATCCTTTTCTAGACAGCCTGACTCCAGATATTCAGCTCCAGCAAAGCCTTCCCTTTGTCATGGATGCTGCATACAGGATTGTGATAGGCTCCCTGTGGCTCACAGTGAGTCCTCTCATCCTCAGAGCTCAACTTTTATCAGAAAGGAAATGCCCCATTTAGAGAATGGATGTCTTGAGACTGGCCTCACTGGGGGCTTTCTAAACTTGATGTTGGATATTTAGGTGGATATTGAAGGAAAGATCTAATGATGTGCCTCCTGAGAACATGCATTTGAATTGCTGTTCTCGTTCTAGTAAAGGGGAGGCAACTGAACTAGAACACAGACTCCAGTCCTCACCTCTGGGACAGGCATGAGGTGGGAAGACTGGGAGTGCACCTGGTGGAGATGCTGTGGAAACAGGTGCTTTGCCAGCTGCCAGCAGATGCACACCTGTGGCAGGACACTGATGTGGGCATCTGGATGGCCCACGAAGATTCCTGCTGCATTTATCCTGACCTGTGGCCCCAGTCCTGCTAATCTGACAGACAGGCACCTCAGAAAAATGGTGAGAATGACCAGATGTGAGGACTGCCAGCTCTGCCTAAATAACATGCTGCTATCAGACAAGAATGGGAAAGGTCTTCAGAATGGAAATTGGGGAAAAGTAAAATACAGAGCTACAGACAAAGGGAAGGATAATAATACATGACATCTGCTCTCATTTGCATGACAAAACACGTAAACAGACTGAAGAGAAATGGTCAGTATTAAGGGTGAGAAGGGAACTGCATGAATGAGGCCTGCAAAGGTGTGACTTCTTACTGCTAATGTCTTTCAGTATTTTTCTAGTATGTGAACAGTGCCAGTGTAGCTGAACAGAAAGCTGGAGGTTGAGAAAGAGCAATGATTGAGGTCGTGCTTCCTTCTCTTCCTGGTCAAGCATGCCTAGCCACCTGGCTCCAGGAGAGCCCATCCTGAAGCTTCTGCTCAGACACAGCCCTGGCCCCTGCAGACCGCAGCGTCTGCACATTTACTACAGCATCTGCTTCATGCGGCCTCGCATAATAGTAATTAACTTGTCTGTCTCGGCTAAATGATACTCTCCTTGAGGAGAAGGCCCTCCTCTAGAAGTAAATGTGCTCACAGCATTTTGCATTGAGTGAGTCAACAAATATTTATTGAATGAATGAATAATTTGGGGGAGCCCTGAGAAGACTCATATCTACATTAGATGACATTGGGAGTGTGTTAATGACTGGAATTTTCTCTAGTAGGAATTAGGGCACTGGAGGATATATGGGAACAGATGTCAACCTCTGGTTGACCTGGAATGCTGTGGTCCCCCAGCTTTCTCTAGGCCTATGGGCTATCCCATCCTACTCACAGGGAATGGCAATTCTGGTGTCCAACATAAGGGCAATGGCTTAACATTGTACACTTTTGCAGTCTATCCAGTGTGTCTACTCAATGCCAAGCAGATGGAAAATTTCACAAATTCAAAACAAAAATGTAATGGTCAGCTAATGAAAATAGGTAAAGGTAGATGGCCCGATAAAATCAGAGTCTCTTCTAGGTAATATTGAAGGCAGCATTGGCAGTGTACACTCTTACTTTCAATCACCCACCAGAAGGCAGTTGTTTCTAGCTCATAGCAGAGACCCTCCCCTCTATTCACTCAGTGTCATTCTGTAGATCTGTGGTGGAGCCCAGGCTTTACTGTGGCCTGAGTGAGTCTCCTTCTCAGTCAGCATTTTCCATACAGCTGAAAGTATTTCTTTTGGATTGTTACCTTCTTGAACTTGGTACCGTCACCATAACCCAGCTCCTATCCACATAAGCAAGATCCAAATGCATCTAAAGAATTAACCAAAGGAGAAAGCAGGTTAGACATGGACAGTGCTCTGGGTTGGGTGCCCAGAACACCAATGGCCACCAGTTAGGGCAGTCAGATGCTGTGCCAGCTCCTTTCTCAGCATCACTGGGACTTCAAAGAGAGCATGAATCACAATGCTAGTGTCTTTGTATAGAGCTGAGAAATTAAGACAGTATCTTGATGGGACATCTTCTTGGGACATCTTTGTCACCAGGTATGTGGGGGTATGTCTGCATTCTCAGCCAGCTCTGAGTCTTGCTGAAGTGATGGGGCCAGGCTGAAAGTGAAAATGTCTGAAGCCTGTCGAGAAATTCATCCTGGTTCCGTTCCTCGTGGACTTTACATCTGAATGTGTGGAAGGTGACTTTTAGCTTCTCTCCACCTGCTCTGTGCTTATGACTTGCCACCCCACACATGCAGCCCCACATTCTCCCAGCCTAGCCCAGTTCCAGGTTGGTCCCCAGGAGACAATACCTATCTGGGTAATGTCTGGCCTCAAGAGACTCAGGATGACTACT